>JANAVB010036766.1:0-11936 GCA_029216955.1 Iris pallida | reverse complement strand
GGCTACAAAGGGGGTTTCGGAGCCGTGGACGGCGGAGAAGCATCGACGAGACGGCGCTTGGGTGGCGCTGGGTAGCTCTCGGGGCGAACACGTCGGTGGCGGTTGGGGGCGGTGAATGTAGCTAGGGAGGTGGCGCTGTGGAGTGGTCGGAGTTAGGGTTACGGGGTGGAAAGTAGAGGAGACGGTGGTCGTGGGCGGTCGTGGTGGTGTTTTAGGGTTAGGGTTAGGTCTGGGGAAGAAGGGGGTTTTTATAGGTTGGTTAGGGCGGTGGATCGGCCAAAAAAGGCGGAAAAAGCGAGTCGGCGGTCGTCGTCGGCGTGGCAGTCGGACAGCCGAGTCGTCGGGGGTGGGTAGAATAGATTTAGCTTTAGGTCCTCCTAGTTTAGGATTTTGCACACAGGCCCTATCAGTGTCTAAATGCAAATATAAAATTTGCATTCCACATTAAAAATGATTAACTAATTGCAAAATGACTTCTAAACAATTAATAAATTACAAACAGATATTAAAACAATTTAATAAATTACATTTGATATAAAAACAATTCTAATTATTACAAAATGAAATTAAAATATTTTAATTAATTGCAATATGATATTTTTGTATTTAAAACCCATTTAAAAATATTTAAAAATTCTAGAAAAATTCCTAAAAATCCTAATAAATATTTTAAGCTAAATATGACATTAATAATTAATTAACACTAATTAAATAAATTTTGAAAAAAGGGGCTCACAAGTCTTCCTCCTTGAAAAATTTTGTCCTCGAAATTCACAAGGATTGAAGACCCTACAATATTCTAACATAGCAAGCAATGCAACAAATGACTAAGGCTATGATCGAAACTAACCTCTAAGGTATCAAGCGGGAACGGGTGGTTCCCTCGCAGCGGTTGGATCGAACAAGTAAGGGTATCTCCCCTCATGCCCGACTCCCTCTCCCAAGTAGATTCACCTGGAGAGTGACGGCTCCAAGCTACTCATACTAAGGGTATAACCTTGTTCCTCAGCTCTTCTCTCTCCTGTCTAATATCTCCACTGGCTGCTCAGAAACTGTAAGGCTCGGTCCGACCTCCAACTCTGAATGATCTAGCACATGACTGGGGTCTGGGATATATCTCCTCAGCTGAGATACGTGAAAGACATCGTGAACTCCTGCTAGGTTGGGTGGAAGTGCAACCCTGTAATCTACCTCTCCGATCCTACCAAGTATCTCGAATGGCCTGATGTATCTAGGGCTCAGCTTCCCTCCTCGTCCGAACCGGATTGTCCCTCTAGTAGGTGATATCTTCACTAGCACCATATCACCGTCTGCGAACTCCATCGGTCTGCGACAAGCATCAGCCCAGTGTTTCTGCCTGTACTGAGCTACTCTGAGCCTGTCTATGATCATCCCAACTTTTCTGCTGCATCCGTGATCATCTCTGGCCAAGCATAACTCTGTCTCCAACATTATCCCAAAAGAGTGGTGTGCGGCATCGTCGTCCATATAGCGCCTCGAAGGGAGACATACCGATACTGGCTTGGTAGCTGTTGTTGTATGAAAACTCTACCAAGTGCAGATGGCTCTCCCAAGATCCTCCAGTCCAGCATGCAGGTCCTCAGTATATCCTTCGTGTCTTTCGTCCTTCGGACTGCCCATCTGTCTGCGGGTGGTACGCCTACTGAACTTGAGCCTACTGTCCAACTCCTCCTGCAAGCTCCTCCAGTAGTGGGACGTAATCTGTTGTCTCTGTCCGACACGATGCTCACTGGCACTCCGTGTAGGCGAACTATCTGCTGCATGTATAGCTCCGCCAACTTCTCGGTGAAAAGCCCCACCTTGAAGGGTATGAAGTGCGCAGACTTCGTCAGCCTGTCCACGATGACCCAAATGGCATCCTTCCCTCCTTGGGAACGAGGAAGCCCTGAGACGAAGTCCATCGTAATATGTTCCCACTTCCACTCGAAATGGGTAACGGTTGCAACAAACCAGCTGGCCTCTGGCGCTCCGCCTTGACCTGCTGGCAAACTAGGCATCTCGAGATGAAACGTGATACATCCCTTCATCCCGTGCCACCAAAGATGTTCCCGTAAGTCAGGTACATCTTGTTAGCACCAGGGTAATAAATATCTCGATCGGTACACCTCCTACAAGACTGCCTCTACCAGCTCTCCCTTCGGCACGCACAATCGACTGCCATGCCTCAAGGATCCATCCTCTGCTATAGTGAAGTCATCTAGCAATCCAGCTAAAGCCTGGGCTCGAAGTCTGCAAGGCTCTCATCTGTAGACTGTGCCTTCCTGATCTGCTCCATCAAACCTGACTGAATGTCAAGCAGCCATCATCTGTATCACTGATCCTGGCCGAACTAGCTCGATACCGAGCTTCTCCAGGTCTTCCCGCAAATGTCGATCTATCATCAGATACCATGCCATCGGATGCCTGCTCAGCGCATCTGCCACCACATTTGCCTTCCGGGGTGATACTGTAAATCGATGTCGAAGTCTTTCATCAACTCCAACCATCGTCTTTGCCTCATTTCAGCTCTTTCTGCGTGAACACATACTTCAAGCTTTTGTGGTCAGTAAAGATTTCCACACGCTCTCCGTATAAGTAATGTTTCCATAACTTGAGTGCAAAGATCACCGCAGCTAACTCTAGGTCATGGGTAGGATAATTTGCTAATGAGTCCGCAATTGCCTAGATGCATAAGCAATCACTTTCCATGCTGCTGTAGGACACATCCTAGCCCCTTTCCAGAAGCATCGCTGTATATGGTGAAACCTCCAGATCCTGAAGGTAAAGTCAGAACTGGAGCGGTCGTCAGCCTCCTTCAGCTCCTCAAATGCTGCCTGGCAGTCCTCTGACCAAATGTACTTGCGTCCTTTTGCGTCAGCTTCGTCATGGGTTCAGCTATCCTAGCAAAGTCCTGGACGAACTTTCTATAATAGCATGCTAAACCCAGAAAGCTCCTGATCTCTAAAACTGACGTCGGAGCCTTCCATGTCTCAACTGCAGCAATCTTCCTGGGATCCATCGAGATTCCATCTCCAGTAACTACATGGCCGAAAACACTCGGTCTAAAAAGAACTCGCTTCGGTAATTTGGCAAACAATCTCTCTGCTCAGAATCCCCAAAACTATTCGCAAGTGCTCTGCATGCTCCTCCGGCGTCTTCGAGTATATCAGGATGTCGTCGATAAACACTACGACAAACTTATCTAGATACTGGTGGAATGTCTTATTCATTAAATTCATAAAGACAGCTGGCGCATTTGTGAGACCAAATGGCATCACCAGAAACTCGTTCTGCCCGTACTTCGTGTTGAACGCGTCTTCTGGATGTCTGCTGCCCTAACCTTCACTGGTGGTACCCGATCTCAAGTCTATCCTGGAAAACACCTTCGCCCTGCTCAACTGGTCGAACAAATCATCATCATGGGCAGAGGATATTTGTTCTTGATGGTGATGGCATTCAACCCGGGTAGTCAATACACAACGGACTGTACATCCTTCTTAGGCACAAAGAGCTCTGGCACTCCCCATGGAGAAGCACTAGATCGAATGAAACCCTTTTTCAACAGTCATCAATCTGCTCTTTCATCTCTACGGCCTCCTTGGGATTCACTCTATAGCAAGCCCGGGATACTGGTGATGAACCCGACACTAAATCTATAGTGAACTCCACATCTCTGTCAGGCGGAAACCCTGGAAGATCCTCTGGAATACATCCATAAACTCCCTAATGATAGGGTATGGCGGTGCTACGTCCCAACTGTCGCACAATAGTTCGGCTCTAGGCTGATCTCGGCCCTGTCCTCTGACACTGAATGGTGTTGTGCCTGGGGACTGAACAAAATACTACCCTCATGATCTATAGATGTGGGCATAGCTAAGCCAGTCCATCCCCAATATGATATCATAACGGGGAGTGGCATCACAAAGAATCGTCCCCTGAACTCTCTCCCGGCTATAAAAATAGAACATCTATAGATAGCTCTAATAGGCACTGGTCCTCCTCCCTCATCACTCTACTAATCTCCGCAGTAGTTACTAGATGGTGTTTATGCATAAACTCTAATGATAGGAAGCTATAAGATGCACCAGAATCAAACAAGCATAGAGCTAGAAAAGTATACAAATAAACATGACCTGTGATGACGTCAGCTAAGTAATCTGGCTCCGAAACCTGCTCGGCTCCGGCTCGAGAGCTAGACTATAAACCTTCCTCTGAGGTCCCTTCTGCTGCTACAGATGCTGCCAAACCTGTGCTGAGTCGGAAGCGGCCCTCTAGTCTTCGCTACTAGGCAGTCTCGAAGCTGATGGGTGGCAGACCCACAAGCCAAATACTGACCCAACCTCTTCCTACAGACGAAAGAGTCGTGGCATATCCTCTTACAGAAAGTACACAAGGTTCCTTCTGCTGCTTCCGGGGTCCCGGGGCTCTAACTGGCGGGGTCTGATGATGTGGTAGGGGGACGGTAAGTCTGCTGGTACGGCGTCGGTGCTCTGCTGGAAAGCCTGACGCTTGGATGGTCCCTCGAGGTGTATAGAAGCCGACCTCTTGCTAGACAGAAGACGCTCCTCGATGCTCTGGGCCAACTCTAGGCTCTGGTAGTAGTCAGTCGTACCGTTCGCCACTATAATATCGATGTCTGGAACTAGACCATGGCAAAACCTACGGGTCATCTCCTCTGGATCTGCAACCAGACTAAGAGAGAAACGGCTCATGCGACTAAACTCTGCCGTATACTCGTCAACAGAACGGTTCCCCTGCTGGATGTTCTGAATCGTAGCCCCATGGCTACTCTAGCAGTGGTCGAGAAGAATTTTTTCTTGAACTGGGTCTTGAACTGATCCCAAGTGGCTCTCCCTCTCGCAAACAACGGCTCATTCCGGAACCAGACTCCTGCCAAGTCTATCAGTAGAAATCTCGCTGCTCGACCTTGGAGGTCACCCGGCATCCTAACTCCAAGGAGCTTCCTCTCCACCGATTCTAGCCAGTCATCTGCTACTACTATGCCCTCAGTCCCTGAGAACTCCTTGGGATTCAGACCCATGAAGTCCTTGATCGTCCCGCTCTCTGCCGTGGCTCTACAGGTGGTGGGACCACGGTACGTTCCTCAGAACGCTCCATGCTCTGGCAGAGTAGGGTAGTCTGCTCCTGATGGGTTGTTAGAACCCCTGGATCATAGTGAGCAGTTGGTTCCCGTCGAGTGTGACGGAAGCCTGGGTAGGTATAGTGATAGGGTGGTGGAGTATTGGGTCCTGCTGGACATGTGATGTGGAAGGTGGTGGAGTCATCTGGGTTTGTGGATCTGTGGAGTGGGGAATGTGGTAGGGGAGGTGGGTGTATCAGTCAACTGGTCAGCTGACTGATATGGAGTGTGCCATTCTCAGGTGTGACATACTGGGACGAACGAGTAAGCACCATCTAATTACAAAAAAGGACTTATAAGGACTTGTTTAAAGTAAGCAATCATAGGCAAGAAATCTAATTATAATAGCAAGCACGTGATGTATTTCCTATGTTGCAATCCTAGCATTCTCTAGGTGTTCTAAGCGTCATTCCTAATGTTGTCTAATTACCTTAAGTTCCTAATGCAGGTATGCTTGGTACAATAACGTAACCAAAAATTTAGTCAGGACCTGCATGGCTACCACTAAAAACATGTTACGACCGCTACCCAAATTGTCCGGCCGAGTCATGTCCAACCTGCGTTTGGGATAAAATGCAGTAAGCTGTTCTAGAGATAACAAGCTAAGACTAAATGTGCTAACAGTTCTAAAGTGAATAAAAGTCATAAATGCTCCAAACACAAAAGTCGACTCATATAGTAAAATGTCCAAAGTACAAGTCTGAAATATAAAACTGGATACATGTCCAGTTATAAATACGTAGCCTAATACATGACTACACTAATATCCCAAGTGACTATGCAAACTAGGCGAGTTTCCCCGCAGGTACATCCTCGTAAAGCAAAGTCGGGTCCTCGACAGTATCTCCATAATATGAGTGCAGAGTAACTCCTCCTCAGTAAGAATACCTACAACATTATCTGTCAGGACGGGAGCAAGTACTGATTCTAGCAAACTAATATACTAAGCATGAACAAGAATATAGTAAACTGGAATCATGGCATATCATGGTTTAATTGTTTTTTTAGAAATGACAACATATAGTTTAAAAGTTTAAAACGTAGCATGTACGTGAATCGATCAATAGGTGAATAGGATGTACAGCGGCACATATCAAGTTTTTCTGGCATGTACATACGTGCACGAACGGCATCGTGTATATCCATACACAAACGCGGGATCAAACATACGCAAGGTCACATATAGAATGTCACCGAGCGCGGTAAATACATACGGAGAAGGGGATCATGTTCACGTACAATACTAACAGTTTCCCCTTAACCCGTTATTTAAACATGTGAGAGATATGAGATACTGTCTAAACATGGTAGAGACTAAAAGTAATACAACATGTAAAGTTCTAACTTGCTAACCCAAGGATCATCATTTAACATGGTTGGTAAATCACAATTTATTGTTATAGCAGTATGTAAAGTTCGTAGAAAGTACTTGCTCTAGCAAAGCAAGCTGCGATAAAAGTGCTTGTTTGCAAAACAAAAGTGTAGAACTTTATTGATACAAACTTTGTAAAAGATTACAATTTGAATTCTGGAATGGTACAACTGTAGGAATCCAATCTAGATGACGATTGCTTTATCCCTTGGACGATGTGAACTTTGAAGACGGAGCCTCTGAAGGAAGACAACTCTGGAATTGAAGGCAAAAAGCCTCAGAAGTTGAAGGCAAAAGCCTCGGAAGAATGCAGCAGCACTTGGGCAAGAACTCCTGAACTCTCTGAACTTTGAAGTCTGATCTCTGATCCTTGATCCCCCGAATGGAGACTTGAAACTCTATTTATAGAGTTCTGAGAAATAACTAACTTTTAGTTATTCTGGACTGCGTATGATGGATTGCGTAGCAATTGGTTTGCACAACAGTAGACTGCAGGTAGTTGCTGGATCGTGATCCAACTATCTTGGACACATAGCAACTTTTGATTGAATTGCATGATCATGTGTAGACGGTTGCCACGTAATGAACAATTGATGGCATGAATGCTACATGTACTTTGTCATTTGTGTTGATGAAACGCGCAACCTGAACTGCACTGGCATTGGATTGTGCAGTCTTGGACTGCGCAGGGATGGATTGCGCCAACATGGATTGCGCTGCCAGCTGTCCTCGAGAGCCGTGCTGCGATTAAACGAACAGTCGCCTCGTTCTTCGCGGCTGTCAGCTGTCAGAAGATTTGATTTGTGTCAGGTAATGATGATGATCTGCCACGTCAGCCTGCGCGCTTGGGAGTGTGCGCAATCTAGTATGCGCAATCTGTTTGCTGCCAAACTGATGTCTGCAGTTCACTTGAAAGATTCATTTTTGATCTTCATGACTTTGTTGATGTGTGCAACTTGATTTTTTAGGACCTACAAACCCCCTTCAAAGTTTTCAAAAGTTAATTTATTCAAAATTTTGAAATACTTTGAATTTTTGAAATTGAAATCAATTTGCGCATGTAGTGAGCTGTCCGCGCAATCTGAGGGATTAGCCCCATTTTTAGGCGCAATCTAAGGCGGCCGTTTCGATTTGAAAAACTATAAATAGCTCTTCAATTCCTTCGAAGTGTTCTTTACTTGCTTTCTTCGTGCACTTGAGAGAAAATTTTCGAGCTCTTTCTTCCTTTCTTCTCCGACGATCTCGATGGCTCCCCGACGATCCTCCGCCGCTGCCAAGGGAAAAGCCCCCCCGAGTCATCGGCTAGGGCTGCGCGACGTGCTTCTCGTCACGAATCTGCTCATCCAGCGCTGATAGGTAGATCACCAAATCAAAACTCTTTTTAGGGTTTTGATCTCACTGTTCTTCAGAATCCATCTCTTTTTAGAGATGTGATCATACTGCGCCACCCTTTTTAGGGTTCTGGTTGCACAAATCAGTTCGTTCTTCATTTTTATGAAGGACAACATTCTGCGCAATCGATTGAACTACACTGACAAAAGTCAGCACAACTTGCTATTTGCGCAAGACTGTCAGCACAAACTGATGACTGTTTGTTTGCGCAGTTTGATTATTGCGCAATCTGATATTGCAATTTGATGTTGCGCATTCTGATATTTGCGCAAACTGATGATAGCATCCTTGACTTTTCTTTATCTTTATGCTGAATTTTTGTTTTCTCTCGTCTGATGCAGTTAATACTAGAGAAGATCCAGAATATGAGAACTTCGTAGGGACCCTTTCAGAATCAGAATACAAAGAGGACCTATCTCATGTGCATTATCCTCAATATGATCTGCCAACTTCCCGTCAGGCTATTTTGATATCCAAGATAATGAGACTCTGCTAGGTTTGATGAATGGACAACCTCTGGAGTCAGCAGACGATGTCATTCACAAGAAGCCATTATTCCTGTTCGGTGATGCTTTTGAGAAAAGTTCTCAACCGAGGCCAAGGATGAAAGAAAGGATTGTCCATCAGAAGGATAGGACATTCTCGATACCAGATGTTTTCCGCTGCCTTCCCTTATCCCGGTATGCTCATGCGAGCTATCCGAGGAAGATGGAATGGAACCTTACACCTTTCCAAGATGCCCGTCCAGGAAGGATTTTTGTGAAGAAGGGGCCGAACAAGAAGGACATGTTCTACAGTTCCTCAGAACGATACAGTATCTTGTTAAGAGGTTTGAAACCCGGTTGTATTCTGCCAGAGAATTCTTCCTTGTTACTGTCTGTCAGAACTCCAATATTCGCAAATGAGTTTGCGAAGGTCGAAGGGAGGTACCCAGATCAGGACCCTCAGATTAACTGGACTAGTGAATCCAGATTTTAAGAGATGGAACTGTATAGCAAACTGGATTTTGACCAAGTTTGAAAATAAACTTCAGCAAATCAATTTGTACCAAGCAGTGCATGCCACTGTTTATGGTTTTGCCCCTAACTCGCAACTGTTCTTGGCTCTAGCAGAAAGATACAATTACAGAACAGGGACTTTCATGACTCCCGACGGAGAGATCGGATTTGCACTTCAGGAGATGCAGTTCATCTCTTACTTGCCGATGGGGAATGCCCCTTATGAGGAATTTGTCCCAACTAATGATGAGTTGGACAAACTTAGAAAGGAGAATGCAGCCATGGTAGCAGTCTTTGAAGAACTGCTATGTCATTATAAAATCTGCTCTTTGTATTACCAAAGCGGTACATCCAATACTTGTTATTCATCAAAATGGTTGCCTTATCTGTTCCTCAACCATATCAAAGAAAAGAAGACCAAGGAACATGACAAATGCTATCCTGACTTCTTTAAGCCACTGAGCAATACAGAAGTGGTGAAACTGATGGAAGGAAGTGGGGATTTGGATGAAGAGATGAAGAATGATCATCAATGTCCTCCTCTGAAGAAAGGAGATACTTTAGAGAGTTATTTGAGAGTAGGATATAGATTTATGTCAAAGAAGCTCAATTAGCAGGGTTTCTGATGTATTGGCTCCGTCGGTTTGTAGCCCCAGGATCCAGTGCCGTAGACCGCTTCCATCGCGGTGTTCTTTTTTGCCGCCATTAGATTAGTCTTTGGCTACAAGATGGATCTTTTGTCAGCGATGACTTGTAGGTTGAATGCCAGTCTTCGTCTGTACGTTGATCTGATGTTGAAAGCTAAAGGAGAAAAAGAATTTCCTCGGCTAGAATTGCCATATACATATCTGTTCGGGTGGTTGCTTCTTCACCATCCTACTTTGATGGACCCCGGCATGGGACCAGTCGACGGCATCTTTTTGCGGAGATACTCTCATAGTAACTGGAAATACACTTCTTTGAGAGACTGTAGATATGCTCTGAACCTGAGTAAAGGATGAAACTTTTGTTGCACTGCTCCTCCTGCCGGATATGAACAAATGCCGACAAATATGATTGACTCAAAGATACAACCTTTGAGCCATGCAGCTTTTGAGTGGTTGAAGATAATTCGACCGTCCCATTTGGTGTATCGGTTTGAAGAATAATGTTATTTAGAGCCATATCTTCCCAGTCGATTTGCTCGGCAGTTCGGATACGACCAATTCCATGTGGGAAATGCCATCACATGCCTTCAAGGAAAGGGTTTCTTGATAGATGGGGCCCGAGCTTGGACTTATTATAATGCTCGAGATACGAAAGTAACATTCTCGATGCCAGTAAATAGCAATCATGGCCCTTGGATGCTATTTACATACTCAGTATTCTATACATCTTCGAACACCTTTGCTGAGAATTTTAATTTCGCGGATAGCTTCGCGTCTTCAACAAGATTGAGAAGGGAGGAGTCGTCATATCGCTCCTAGGAAATGATGAGGTGCATGAACCAGTAGATGCACCTCTAGAAGCTTCAAGGGACATTATGTTCCCTGAAGAGGTAAACGCAGCATTGCGTATTTCTTTGAAGGTGGCTTGATCCAGCCAAGAAGAGGAGAAGAGAGGAGCCTCCCGCTCCGGCAGCAAAGAAGAGCCTGGTCTTAGATCATTCCTCTGAAAAGATTACCACTAGATCTCAATCTCGGCAGCTGGCCGAGACAATTCAACAAGAAGAAGCTACCACACCGACCTCTGTTCAAAGACAAGTCGAGACAATAAATGTAGAGAGTCCTGAAAGACCTCTACACAGAAAGAAAAGATTAGTCCGTAGAAGTCAAGTTTGTCTTCGATCGTGGCAGATGCTACAGCAGGAATCACCATGTCTTCTCCCACCCCTGTTTCTGAATCTGGGAATAAAACTCTTAGTCCAGAACATAGGAAAGAGATTGAACAGAGGGAAGATCTTGATCCGAAAACTGAGGCCGAAGAGCCCAAAGAAAATATCATGAAAGAAGAGCAAGATGTTGTACGACCTCTTTCACCTGTCGCGGAGACGACTCAACTTCCTCCTACTCCTAGGACCCTCCGCGAAGAGGAAGATCGTGAAAGTGATTACAGCTCTAGAAGATTGCAACTACATCCCGCTGGAGGACTATATTGACCAATCTGCAACTACCAGTGGGAATGCACCAGAAGAAGGTGAAGATGAGGAGAGCTCTTCGTCCGAGAATATTGATGAAGATATGCAAGATCTCGAAAGGGATGATGAAGTGCATATATCTCCTAATGCTGCCGATGATACCTTAGATCCTAACAAGGAAGTTGAGGTAGAAGCATCTCCAAAAACTGTCGTTGATACCTTGAATCCTGAGGAGGATGTTGAGGTAGAGGCATCTCTAGAAAAAGCAGCAAATGAAGAAGCTCCGGAGGAAACTCCCGCCATTGATCCTCAAGGTATAGAATGAAATTAGCAATCTCCTTTTAAATAGATTGATAGCTAACATCTTTATTTGTATTTCCTGTAGATCTTGAGACTCCTCCAGCACCTCCGACATGCACGGACATAGTGCCTATAACGACGGTGATTGTTAGTAGCAGTCATCATTATATCCTGTGGTTCTGAAGCGGGCAGTAGCCAGGCTGTTATGGCTGAAGCTACTTCTGCTCGGCTAGAGTATATTCCTACAGATGATAGGCTCATTGCTGGATTCAACCATGGTAAGACAATTTATATCTTTATTCTTCTTGGACAAGCAAACAACAGGCAAGATGACAATTTTTATTTTTACAGAGGAACAACCAGGAGGGCAACTAGCTCCACTTTGGCTCCTTTATTCAAAGAGCCCGCCATCCAGATGCGGGAGATTGAACATCCTGCGGCCTCGTCATCAACAGGAGTAGCTGCAACTCCTGGTGCTATAGCGATTAATAATCTTGTGATCCAGTCATTTACCAGATGCTTTTTTGAATCTTTGGGACCTCTAGTAAATAGAATGATAGAAAAGAGGACTGATTTCTTTATGGTTAGAGGTCCAACCTCTCTTTAGTGAGGGCTATC
>JANAVB010036765.1:65000-73932 GCA_029216955.1 Iris pallida | reverse complement strand
CACTACAAAAAAAGTGACCTTTGGGGACAACAAAAACGTCTTAAAAACTGCAATTACCGTCCCAACAAATATTTGGGACGGCCTTTGGGACGGGAATGGAGGGTCCCATTAGGATGGCGTGGCAAAAACTTTAGGGACGGATATTGCCGTCCTAATTACTGTTAAAGGACGGTTAGGCAAAATGTCTCAAAAGTTTTCAAATTTATGCTTTTGTGTGACGGTTTATTTTCGTCCCAAAAAATAAGTTTTTGTAACAGATATATTTCGTCCTAATAAATAAGGGACAAAATTTTAAAAATTCACAAAAAAAAGTAATTTACTTTTTGTTACAGTACTATAATCGTCCCAAAAACTTAACAATTGTTTAAATTATTATGGAATTACTAATTTCCTGTTTATATATAAAATATATAATTGAATTTTATATACAACAAAAATTCATACATAACTATTTAATTTAATCGCAAATGCATGTGGTAGCCGCAACATTAACAAAACAATTTCTATAAAACATATTTAAAGGTAATATCTTATTGTTCACAAAATGAAATCCAAGTCTTACATCACTTCGAGTGTTCTCCCATCATTAGCAAAATGAACTCAAAATATTTTACATCATTAAGCATTCACTTAATTTACAAAATAAAATCTACAACTTTTACACAAGTCCAAAACATATTTGATTTTCCAAAGTGGCATCTCCCATCATTTGCAAAATAGGTACAAAAAGTATTGGAAGGACCTACAAATAAAAGTAAACAAATCAGCCTATAAAAAATAACATGCAGATAATGAATTCTACACTTGATCTAGCACAATACAACAATCATCCCTAGTTACAGCATGATAGCATGCTTTAGGTACAATGACATGCGGTCCTGCAGACGAAAAAAGAATGTGTTCAATAGAATAATATTGTTAATTAGTTAACAACTGAAATTAAAAATGAAAATAAATAATCTAAATGGGTTGAATAATGTGGTACCAAAGTCGTGTGATCTAGAGCTTCACAAGTCCAGGCCACCTTTTAAGTAAGTCCAGGATGTATTCTTTTTAAGTTTAGCTAGGAAAGCAAAAGCATTTCTTCGCCTATAAAACTCAAGTGTTAGAGACTAGTTTAGCTAGGAAACAAGTCCAGGATGTATTCTTAAAATTCCACATGAATGCCAAGAGAAGCTCTATCCAATGCTTGAATTGTTTTCTAATTAACATCTCAGGTCGTTTTTGTAATCAGCCATATAGTAACAGAATACAGTTGAGCAATTGTTAAGAAGAATTTCTTGGGATAGCTCCCATCAACTTGCAAATAAGGAGAAGTGTTATGTAAGATGCAGCAAAATAATACTTCAAACATTTTAGAAGGTAGAATAAATTACCTCCAGAGATATATTTTCTGTAATTTTTTCAACCGCTTCATCCATTTGCAATCGATATGCAGACAAAAAACCTCAATTCTTTCATACTGGGAGAACCATGCCTATGAAATGTACTACAATTAGCAGTATTTCTCAACAAACTACCTACTATTCAAGGGTACCCTTCAATTTGCTTGAAAGATATTAAATCAGTAGGTAATCTTGGAGGCATATGGTGTTAACATTGACATTCCTATCATATATACAATAGAAACAGAGAAACAATAAAATACAGTAATATTTTTTTTTTAGGATGAAGGGCCAGTAACTTACTGTCTACCTGGGTCTCAACCCAAGACTTCTTCCTCCAATTCCGCTTCTCCTATGCCTCTACTTCCTTATTTAGCAGCTACCACGCTGACATGATCTTTCATCCCGGCTGCGGATCCTACCAGTAATGGCTCTCTTTCATGCAATTACTTTCCCCCATGATCAAAATCTTATAATTTGGTGTTGATTTGTGTTGTATTCAGATTTATAAATTGATAGGGTCTTTTTCCCGTAGATCCAAGAGTAGGTGACGATCGTGCGCCATTAGCAATGAATTAGGAGCAAAATTTAAGAATTAATGAAACTAAAAATTGCAAGAATTTACTGAAACTAAGAAATTGTACTACAAAATTTGTAGGGCTGAACTAGGGTTTATTTGAATTTGATATGAAGAAGAAGAAGTATAATAGTTAATTCTAAGACAAAAGAACCCTTGTAAGGGATTGTACTTTGCAAATCAACCATAACACGAGTCATGACGCTAACTTTTAACTGAATAACCAAAACAAAATTAGCAATATTAACTAGCAGTTTTAAATAAACATGCACAAAAAAGCTGTCAATTGTATTCCATATCATGATATTAATATGATGTGGCAAACGGCCTCCAAATACAATAGTGGCAATAAATGAGAAACCAGTGTTCTAAAATCGGATTAATTTTATGACTATTCAGCTAAAAGAAAGAGGTCATGTAACATTACTTGTTCAAAGGGATGTGCTCAAAAGGTCTGAAGAGGGAATTGTTCCACAAATTGTTGTTGGAGACATCTCTGTTGTGAACAAAGTTCAAAACCACATCATTAACTAAGAAGAAAATAAATGGTGCCATGAGAAACTCAAAGGTAGGTTGAAAAGATAAGAAAATGCAGTGCACTTACACAAGAATACTAGGGATTTCAGTTTCCCTATGTTGGAGGGATAACGCATGAAATATTGTTGTTATACAAGTCCTAGCTTACAAGACTCTTCAAGTTTCCCAGCTCTACTGGGATTGTGCCCTGGATGTTATTTTGTAAAGTTCCCTGAATAAAAAGTCATTGTTACAGTTGAAAATAAGCAGAAAACATAATAAAACCATCAACGCATTTTGGACATGGAATGAAAATTTTGGAAACATCATTAACATTTTTTTTATCAAAACTGAATTGACAACTGTAGATATTAAACTGGAATTAGCACTGAATTGAATGTTTGTAAGTAGCAATGAGGAAGTTTCCCCAATTTGCTTGAAAAGGAAAAAAGAGAATGAAATAGTTATCCTATAATTTTTTGCATGTTGTCATTACCTGCCAACATTAACAACTAACATGAAAATGTAGGCTTTTTCTAACATTATTCCATGACCAACTCCGTATTTTGAAAGCCTCAAACATATGTCATATTAAATATGGGACTAAACAGTGCTCCAAGCCACCTCCCACCAACTGTGTGGATGGGAGACACACAACATATTAATTAGGTAGGCCTATTTTATCTTGCGTGTAATATTTTTCCAGATGCAGTATTTTCATCTGCTTGGCTACTTCAGCATATTACAACCTTAGAGATGAGCTGGTTCCAAAAATGCCAAAACCTTGACCAAGCTATACTCTTCATATACACATTTGAGAGAGGGGAGTTAGGGAGCGGGTACATTCAAAAATATTGGGGGTACAAGTCTCCAAGCACATATTGCAAGATAACCCATCCAATTTAAAAATCTACACTTTTTGTGATGATCTACAATATATTTACTTAAGAACTTGGGACAATAGTACCTTTACTACAAATTGCAAGATGAAGCATCTAAATTTAGAAACAATTTAATTATATAAGAACTGATAAAGGGGCAATATTACTTTTACTGCAGATTGTAAGATGAAGCGTCTAAATTTAGAAACAATCCTGGGGTCGTCTTGTCACTATTACAATATTCAAACTACTAAAATGAGAAACTATCCTGTAATAAATTCAGCAACTTGTGCGTGCACGCAATTTACATTTATAGAAAAACCAGACATTTGGCATTTGAAACTGTTATAGATGTTTCAAAGTCACACCAAGCCTTGAATGCTTTTGCATGTTATGTTTTTTCTTTAATGATAGCATACATGTATTCTCTAGGTTCATAGACAGGTGCTCCATTTGAACTGACATATGGAGTTGATATGAAGCATATCAGGTTGAGTGGAATTCTCCAGGTGAAGCATGCATCTCATCTTTATTGATAAAATCTAACCCTTAAAAGGTTTAACAGAATTCTAATGTGACAGATTTTGCTGTCTGCTTGTATAGCGGATTGGTTTTTCCTATATAGTATCATTATTGGAAATTTTCAAAAAGAATCTGAATGCAAAGGTTTAGACCGAGTCATCTACCCCAGGTTCCAAATATAAGATAATATTATTTGCAATGGTAAACTAATTGCTTTCTCTTTGTTCTGCATTTTTCCCCGATAGTACCTAAGCGATCGTTATAAGAACAACGATCATTTCTGTTAGTTATGCAATGCTAAAAATGATTATTGCACTGCACACAAACGACGTTCATTAACCTGCGAGTCCTTCAATCCATTTGGCCATTCAATTTGGTAATTAAGTTTTCATAACAAAGTAAGCTGACTAACTAATAATAATATTGTACTTGCATACAAAATGTGCATGAATATAAAATGTCGATTTCCCTTTTTTAGTTGTCTAACAGAGATAAAAAAATGTAAATGATAAATAGCTCTTGAAACCATGATAAACAACTTGCAAAAATAGAATCAGACAACTGGCCTGTCCAAGGAGAATGTGTACATATACCCACATGGTTGTCATGTGCCTATCAAACCTAGGAGAGAACACTTGGAAAGTAAAAAAGAAATATTACATGAAACAAAAATGTAGTGTAGCAAACTAAATAGCCATCATGAACTGCAATATCACATCTACACTAGTTTCTATCAAAGTCGATTTGCAATGTAAGGAAAATATAACACTTCTCTGTTTTGCATGATATTGATGTCAAAATATGAAGCTCTGTAAAATTTTGGCAACAAGCTCATATCTAATATCCAATACCACAACAATAAAATCATATTACATCAATTGCTTGCTTATTTTAAGATATGGCCAACTATCACTTTAAAATTGCTTTGCAAACAGTTCATAACAAGTGTGGGTTTGGTTTTTAAGTTTATAAGTTTATAAGTAACATTGACAAGTGTGGAAATGGAAATAGTTATTGTTTCACCTATATTTTACCAAGATTACTAATAATATATATATAATATATATATATATTATATATATATATATATAATATATATATATATATATATGCTGTTTATTGGAATGGCCAATGACAATAATTCAAGTAATGATATTGGTAGAGTTGGGTTATCTGCCGTTGGTTATCCTCGGAGCATTTGGTAAACTTATCATAGCACCTAACATAATTGTGCTATTACAATCCAAGATAAAGCCGAGGTTTGTTGGCGCAGAACCAGGAAAAGAGAGATGGATCCGTGCTTAAGAGCAGCAACTTTGAAGATTTTGATAAAAATTAGGGGTAGAGCTACAAATAAACTTAGCATTTTGGGAGATAGACTTGTCTCAGCTAGATAAAAGGTTGACTTGTCTCGTGAACAAGTCTAACTTGGGAATAAATTTATTGCTACTATTGATACATAAGGACCAAAGCTACACTGTTTTTGTCATGCTTAAGACCTCCACAACATTCAGGACTGCAAATTAGGAAGACAGTAAAATATTTCAGTGGTAAATATCAATAGCATTACCACAAAATATACCTGTCGACTTGAGGGAGATGGTAACACTCTTCCATTGCTAGGCTTTCCGGAAAATGTAAAACAATTTCATGACTTGAGTATATAATTGTTTACAACTTTTTTTTGTCACACAAAACTAATGGAAATACTTCATTTTCCATAAATAATGTAAATAATAACAAAATCTATTCTCGAGATGGATGGAAATTGATACCTTCGTTGCGTATGAGGGAATGGCTGGTGAAGTATTCTAAAGGTTAAAACAAAATTAAAATAACTTATTTTATGCACAGGTGTCCATCGTTCACTTGCAAGCTCATTACTTTTTGGATCTTCTCCGGGCATGAATAATGTATCAAGCAAGAGATAACAGTTCCGGTAGTGTATGCTTATCTACAATAACTAACAATTCAATCCAAAAACAAGTAAAATCAAAATTGAAATGTTTTTTTTTCTGAATTGGATCCTTAATGTCCATCACATTTGTATTATTTACGAGATATCAGCACTATAGGATCCAAATCCTGCCTTCTTGTTTTCAGAACTCAATACCCAGCAGACAGGGCCTATTCCAACCAAGAAGAAAACAACATTACTACAAACAGCTAGTATTGCGAATGATATCCCAACTTAGGTGACACCAACTCATGATCAAGCACAGAGAGAGAGAGAGGCCTAGTCCAAACAAACATGCAGTCATCCCAATTGTGCTGACATACAGCAAAGGCTTCCTCCCCACTTTATCAATTAGAAAGATTGCAACCAAGATGAAAGCAGTTTTGCTAACCCCAACTGCGATTGTGGCAACGAGATTCTCAGTTTCGGATGCCTAAAACTACAAAATTTTACTATGGGAAGAACAGAAAACCTGACATGGCTTAGAAATCTCCAACAATTCAAACTTTTGAATAAGAATCGTAGTTTTCCTTTCAAGGAACCCCAAAGCTCAAAGCAAAGCCCAAGGAACCCTGATCACACCCAAAATAAGCTCCATCTGGAATCTGCCAACCACACAATCAATACTCCGAACATCTGGAATCAGGACCAAGTGAGGTGTTGACTTTCGAAGCCGTAGAATGGATGGGTTCAGCATGTGACAGATCATTTTAACCATGAAATGCTACCAAGTGAGGTGTTGACTTAATAAGACCAACATTTCAAATAATATCATTCTAGAAATTTTTTAAAGATATATTTACAACGTTGTCTAAATATTATAAAATACACATAGTTTACAACATTTCAAATAATATCATTCTGAAGGCTTGGACGAGATATGTTGATCAACATGACAGAAACCTTGACTAGCGGTGGACATGCGCTGGTAATTTACAACTAGTATATTCAAGAAGGATATAAATATGGCAGCAAGTTAAATTTAAACCAAGATGAGGAACCAGTCCGGGCCTGGAAAAAGAAAATGAAGGAGTAATCCAAGTCACAGATCCATAGATAATACTTTTTTTATTTCCTATGAAAAACTGTAAGAAGCTGAACAAAGATTGCATTGTGCGATATTTGTAATTGGTATTTCTGATTGTCATTTATTTATGATAAAGAGTTAGCATAACCTTTCAAATTTTTGTGTGCATGCATGCTGTTAGTATTAGTATATGTCATTTTATTTGCGATTGATAATGAGAGAAAGCTCATGCTCAATAGAGCCACCAATTTTTTTAATATTGTTTTATTAATTTGTAACGGTAAAAACCGTTGGTAATGGAATTTTTCTAACGGTAAAAAACCATTGGGAATCGGATTTTTCTAACAGTAAGCTACCGTAAAATTTTATTTCCAATGATTTTGTGCTTTCCATTCTTCCTATGTCTCACTGGTGATTATTGTTGATATTGTTGGTTTCAATCTAGTTCCAAGTGTGATTTCCAATAGAAACATGTCTTAGTTCTTCTTCGATGTGTTTGAGCATGAGTAGATAAGTGTTAATCAATTGTATGATAGTCTATAATTTTATAACCTAGTCAATTTTTAATTAAGTTTTGACCTTGACATATCCATAACCAAAATCCCAAATCATCATGGCCAAATCTTCATGTTTGAACCAGTTAGTTCACTGGTGGTATGACCAGGGCCGCACAAGCTGCCCCTGTGTGCAGAAAGCACAGATTACAGGGGTACAACAAGGTAAAACACAGAATCTGACCTTAGAGATGGTGAGAGAACAAGGAAACAAAAATAATTTAGAAGTAGAATATTATTTATGTCATCTTCGTGAACTGACGAAGGTGAAATTTTCTTTTATCAGGTGAAACTAAATCACTCATGGTTAAAGGCTGGGCGAATAATATCACAGCCTTCTAGTTTCGCACTAAAGGTTGTCACGATTTATAATCAGTATTCAGGAAGTCGGCTGTGGCCCAATGGTAAGCAAGTCTACATGAACGCTTTACTTTCGTCCAAAACTCAACACTTTACTATATTTAATCGAACTCGTTCTTTTCTTTCCAGATTTGGTTGGCATTTGTTTTGCTAGGTATATCAGATTGGTTATGCAACATAGTTTTTGAAGTTATAATTGCTTATTATCATAATGTAAGAGGATTTGCCCACAGGTTTCCTCCGCAGAAAAGACGATAAAAATTCCAAAACATGGCATGTATATCATCACATGCTTATGTTTGTGTATTGAGAGTAGGGAGTTAAGTGTTGGAGTCCAATCTCAGTATCTAGTTGTTGTTCGACTGAAGACATACACACACACACAACCCTCCCATCCACTGCTTTTTCTCTGAATCATTCTGAGACGGCCAGTATTTCCTCTCCCCAACATCTGTTGATCCACATAAGACTTTGATCTTTAAAACAAGTTAGTCCAGTATGGACAGGAATCCTAACTATGTTATGTGTAGGTGACAAGGGAGATGGAAAAAAAATGCTAGCTTCACTCAAATTTAACACCTGCAAGATGACTCGAGCTTCCCGGTGGCCAGGAAGTTGGCCCCTTCTAGTGCCCCCGACGTGCTGAAAGACCAGCACGATCCCAAGATACTTAAAATTAAAAAACAACCACTAATCAGAACCAAACCAAACCAAAGAAGAAATTCTAGGTAAACAAACAAACAAAATACATAGTTTACTCCACCAAAAGGCTAATCAGAATAGAAACAACAAGATCCATAATTGTTAAAAACTTATAATTACTTAAATTAATATGATTTATCAGGACGAGGATGGAATGCGTAAAATTTGATGGAAAGAAGAAGATATTACTCAGCTCTGTCAACTTGCCGGAAAGGCACATCCCATCGAGAAGGTCCTGAACGAAGTGGCGGTGGGTGTGATGCCTTTGTCGATCATCTCGTCCCACACCTTCAAACCCTCCTAATCTGGTGAAGATATTACTTTGCCCCAGAGATGGAAATTAAAATTTGAATTTAAGAAAGGAAAAATGGGAAAAGGGGAGAAATTGAGCACATGGTTCCTTTAGACGACTATCTCCTTCACCTCCGTATCCTCCTCCAATAGCGACAAA
>JANAVB010036765.1:0-60000 GCA_029216955.1 Iris pallida | reverse complement strand
TTATATATATATATATATATATATATATATATATATATATATATATATAAAGTATATATATATATATATATATATATATAAGTATATATATAAGTATATCAATAAAAAAAAAAAAAGAAGAATAAGTGAAAAGCAACAACACCCAAGCCAACTCTCGGCCCAGCCCGAGCGGAACCACCCCCGCGCGTTCCTTCGTTCGGCAGTACTTATAGAGGGAGGAAGTCGAAAATTCTAAACCCTAACCTACGCCCCGCCGACCCCTACACCTGGGCGCACCCCCACGCGCGCGCGCACCGCCGAGGGCCACCGCAGGCCGGTCGGAGACGCCGCGGCAGCGCAGAAAGAACAGAACAATCGCAGCGACAGCCGCCTCACAAGCCCATCTTTGCTGCAAGCTATCGGCCTCCACGGTTGATGATTCGTCGAACCGATCGCACAGGTACGATCACAACCCTTATGACTGTAACTCCCATCAATTAGTTTGATTTTAGATAACCTATATTTCCCGAAAAATCGAACCTAAGTTCGACGAAAATCTGTCCCAAACAGGACAGAAAAAACCAGTCCAACGACTCTAGTTCATGGTCAGTTTTCTCCCAATCCATGCACGATCTCGAAATTCTATTTGAAGACACTTATAGACAATATATAGGAAATAGAAATCCTTCTTTTCATTTCTGTATTCATGTAATGTGTGCCGAATAAACAGTCCCCAAAAAATAGAAAAAATCTGTTTTAAAATATTAAAAATTTATGAAAAACTCCTCGATATGACGTGTGTCCCGCCAATCCGGGCGACATGGTCACGAACGAAAGCATCAAAAGATGCATAATGGTTTTGTGGACGTGTGGGCTTTGACGAAATTCAAATTGGTTGCATGTGCGCGACGAATTTGATACGTATCCATTAAAATTCACTGTATCGACCTCTGTACAAATTTCCTAATTACTCTGTGCACGTTCATCAGATCGAGACGAAACTTATGCTAGCAGGACCGTATCAATTTTCTGGTCCTGTATGCCAAGTTTGGTCCAATTCTGAGACAGTTGAACAGATCGCCGTTTTACGGGTCCCACGGTCCGATCCAACGGGCGATTTTATGCACGGCCTGTCGGAATCCAACTTTGGACATACGTTGTGGTTCATATCGAAAAACCGAACCTGTAGATAGGTAGTTTGACGACTTTAGAGATCATTGACTCTGGCACACTTTTCGGTGCAAAGCGGGTCCAACGACGGATACCATTTTGATCCGAAATTACCATTTTGCCCCTGTGTTCAGAATTGGACTTAAGGACAGGCAATTCTAGCTATTTTGACTATTCTAAGAATATTGGTAATGTCTATTTCATCATCTGGAGACTGTATACGAGTTTTGACTATTGTGGCACACTAAGTGGTTTGGATTATCGGTTTCACTAGCAAAGGACTACAGACGAGTACAGTTTATTTTGTTTTCGATATTGAGCTTTACTATACCTCATTGTTAGTCAATAGATATGTGATTTCTATCTTTCATGTTTTGTTATATTTTGTTGTGTCGGAAAGGTGAAGTACCAAGGATGTGTCTGACCTTATACAGTGTATACAGTGTAGACCGTGATTCATTATTGCTTTACAATATAGACAATGTTTTATTATTGCTTTACACCGTATAGACCGCATAACTTTATACAGTATAGATAGTATAACTTTATACAGTGTAAACAGTGTAACTTTATACAGTGTAGACAGTATCGTGTAATTGTCCCGAGACAGGTCACATATCAAAGGTACTTCAGTCAGTCGATGAGTGTTGTCTTCGTATTTATTTACTGTTTTCCTTGTTTAGTTTTATTTTGTCTTTTTGTGTTTTTCAAATCATATATTTAAAGGCTAACCTCTGTCGTATAGTTATTTTCATATATTGAAACTGCATTCAGTGAATTATACTCGTTCCATTCCTGACTGAAAATCAATATTTTTTCAGGTTAGCCGTGGATTCACTTAGCATTGGAAGATATGGGTGTACTTGCAGACAAAAGTCTAGAGACTATCTAGACAGCTGAGTTGTAGTCATTCCAATATTTGTACAAGTTTATATTTTCTGCAAATGTAAAACTTAGGAATATTATAAGTGTAAATTAATTCTGTGAATGAGCATTTTTTGTGATTTTGAGCATTGTGGCTATATAGCATTCTATGTCGATACTGCGACGTAGGCTAGCTTGGACACGCATTCATATCCCGAAAAGCGGTGCGGGTCATGACAAGTTTTTGTGGTGGCCCGTGCAGGTCCGTTTTCGCAAATCATGCGAACTCGTGATAGTACTTAAGTTAGTCGTACTATTGCGAGCCTAAGACTAGAAAATGCTCATTCACGAATTAGGAATTAATTTAATTTAAGAGAATGACTAGGACTAGGAGTCCCTTATACAAGTTTACCGATGGGTAGTCTAGGCCATGCATTTTAGACAAGAAGTTATTAATTTTGATAGTTTGTCAGATCCCGATAGAACTATTACCTCTTGATATGACGATAAATCCAATGTGGATAGATTATTCACTTGGTAAGATAGGGCATCCTAGAATTAATGACCCAACCTTGATAAATTGTTCAAATCCTTCTCTTTGCCTCTTTAGATATCATCCTCATATCTTAGTCCGAATTGCCTATTTGGTTACTATTTGCCCCAAGGATTATTATTTTATAATTTCTGATTATGTTATCCATATATGAACCTCGAGTTAGTTTTGATTCAAAGTTTTTCCTCAAATTTTGAATACACATGAAATATATTAGAATGTTTGTATTCCTTTTATCTTCAGTTATTCCTTCCTGTTAAATCTTTTATTTTAAAGGGTTGTGACTGATAGGACAAATACTTATGCTCTATTTCATAGTAAACTTGTTGAATCTCTAGAAGCTCATGATTTTTTACAGATAGTTAAAGGATATTAGTTAACTCATAATGGCAGGACAGCAGCGTACTGTCGCCATTTATTTGAATTCTGGAGACTATGGATTCACTGCAGCCAGTAGCACACTGGCCAGACACGATCCCTAGAGTTGAAATTAGTTTAAGTAAATATAGGTGATAGAATGTTGCTAAAACTATGGTTAGTGGTCCTCTTTGACCGTAGTTACCCTTGAGTCAATATTGGATAGAGTTAAGAAATGGTCAATTTTGCATCATATATGAGTTACGAAACCAAGGGTTTACCACTGCCAGAGCATACGGGCGAAGCATAATCCTTGGTAAAATGACTTCAGACATGATTACAAGTTTAGGATGCTATAGAGGATAGAATGCCCTGTATGATCCATAGGATCCAAAGTCAATACTAGTAGAAGTTCTGTAAGTTGGGTAGCATGTCTCCCGACCTAGCACTCCGTAGTCCTTGTGATCTATTGACGAGGTAATTGACTGACGCTAATAGGCTTACCTAAAATATAGAATTTAGAGGTCCATAACCCATTAGTCGACCAAGGCTTTTTGGATAAGAAGATAGTGGGAAGACTGTATAAGCAAGAACACCGGGTAGGTTTTGATTCTCACAAAACTCGAACTACTTGTGCCTCCTTTCAAAATCTCGCATACTTGTATTTTGACTATCTTGACCAATACTGTTATTACATCCTAGATTTGCAAGCTTACTCTTTTATCGAGCTTAATTCAAGACATGTTATTGGGGACGCCTGCTAACATATTGTCTAATCAGAATCGATGTACTACGGTCTGATCAACCTTAGTGCACTCGGTTCGCTCTCCCTCTGATTAACCTATGTGGATTGAGATGTAGATGTCTCTAGGATCTCATCGCGACTGTATTGATAATTCCTCTTGAATTATACATTTGCCTATGAATCACGTAATTGTATTCAGTGACATCTTTCTTGAACTCTTTATTGTCTTTGTCTTTCAATGATTTGGAAAGATGAAAGCTCATAATTGGTAGAGAGGTACAGAGTATCCCCATGGCTACGATATTTGTATACACAAGTGTAGCTACCATCGGCCAGCTATATGACTAGAACCTTGCCTTGAGTTACTCGTTCTCCTCTCGACCCTCAAACTACTATTGGAACCTTCTGGCCATCTGAATTTGAGAATGATTAGGGTTTTACCCTTAGTCGAAAATGCTGACCCAGGAGACTATCTATTCTCAAGAATAATTCATTGTGAGTCTCTAAATACATTTTTCTCTTGAATATTGCCTTAACTATAAATCCATATGCCTTGATTCAACCGTTCCTCGACCAAAGCCCACAGACATGAGATAAATAGACAAGGGTAAGGACCGTGACTATGGTAGGCACTCATCCCGAGATTGGTTTCCAACAAATATTACCCTAGTTATGTAAATTTTATTATTAAGACCTAACTAGTATTGGAACACCACAGTTACTAGCTT
Source organism: Iris pallida (assembly GCA_029216955.1). NCBI lineage: Eukaryota > Viridiplantae > Streptophyta > Magnoliopsida > Asparagales > Iridaceae > Iris > Iris pallida. The sequence continues at coordinate 55,604 of JANAVB010036765.1, read as the reverse complement.
AGCCAATACCATAGCTTAAATACCCTGTCATATTATGATCTATCAGTTGTTAACAACAATACATGATCACTACAACTCTTGTGACAATAGTCTGTCAGGCTTGACGCCAATAGAGATTCACGACTCAGTTGTTAGAATTCTTTTCATATGATGTGCCTTAGAGTTGGTTACCCCGTCGACAACTATTGTATAATGTGGACGAGCATATCATTCTATTTTATCGACCATGTGTCATTGTACACACTCATTTTTCATTTATTGAGGAACGATCCTTGACTTGACTTATATCTACCATATCCCGTTACGCCGTGCCTTATTCTTTATTAACAAGAGTCGAGGTACAATATTCGGACTTTGGAATTCTTCTAACCTTATTATTCCTAAAACCATGTCCTAGTTTCTAAGACGAGTAGACTGTAAGCCTTCTAAAATTTTGGGATATACGTGGATTATCGATTGATTAGAATAATTTTCATTAGGATGATAATTAGTGCCCCATGGACTCCCACTTTCCATGTAGACCATTTTGTGTTCCCGGTCGTGTCATTAATATTCGGAGCACGAGACCAACTGTTACCTTCCAACAAATTTTACATGCAAGATCTAGACGAGTCCACCTTCATCTAGGTATATCATGTCCCACTCAAACACGTCCTCTTGTACTCTATTTTTATGGTACGAATTTCAGGAAAAAGGACTAGCTATAACCCTTACCATAATACCAGCAAACTTTCTGACTACAATTAGAGACTCAACTTCGACTCGAATCTTTTGACCCAATATATGGTTGTGATTGACTCGAAGCCCACTACACACATGTCACCATTGTGCCACTCAATTGTGCCTTCTCGTGCTACTTAAACACAAAAGTCACGAAAAACAAATTTTTGGGCTTTAGGGACCTAGCTAACCAACCTGACTGACAACTAGCTCAACCACTTGGGTGAAAACTTATTCCAAGTTACCCTAACCTAGTAAAAATAATTTTATCATTGGGATCTTGTCCAGTCAATATAGATTGAAGTCAATCAGGGAACCCATTAAGACCCAGTAAAACCCATCCATACATACCACCATATTTGGACTATAAAACCGAACTATTTGAAATAGGTCCTTATACCTATATGTAGTCTCTCCCTCTTAGAATGTGAAGTCATTCGTAACCCTTATTCCATCTACCTGGGAATCGCAGCATGATTTTGTATTGCATTTATATCCCTTGCTCGTGTGTTTAAATAACCACGGAAAAGGTCACAAATCTTGATTTCCCAAATTTTGTTCTATTTTGGAACATTGCTTAGATTAAATTCGAGCGGAACTTCGGTATTGCACATATTGCAAGACCCTCTGAGAAACGAAGGGTTCTTAGACTTAGCAAGTGACTGGACTAGAGTAGCCCAATATAGCTAAATAGGTCAATGGCTCATAAACTTTTCTTTCTATCTGCATCATTGGATACTCTCTACCGTTCTTGAAACTTCATATTGCTCCCGATTATTCTTCCTTCATCTTGTCCTTCCTATTTCAGAGTGACGAATGGTCATTAGAAGTTATTAATAATTCTTAGCTACTTGTGTAAATTATTGCTTGTTAAGTTTTGGGTTGTTTTAGATGCCATTTGTAGTAGATACCTATTGGTAGCAAATTTAGCAATTAGTTGGATGAGTATAAAGTTTTAGCGACATACACTACACCATAATATGCAATTTGTAACACATTTTTTTTCCAAATAGTAACGGTTATTAACGTCAAAATCTGGTAACAGCTATAACCGTTACTATTAGCAAAACCATTACTACAATTCTGATTCTATAATTTTATAAGTTTATATTATTTGTAACAATAAAAACTGTTACAAATTTACAACTTAGGTCACATGCATAACATGTGCCAAGAGAAAAGTGTTACTGGCTTCCAAAAGAAAAAAAGTGCCCCAATATTTCCCGCACTCTGGATGGTTTCCCCCTTCCCTCTCTGACCTGTGACCGCCGACTCATTAGAAAAAAGTGTTACTGGCGAACCTCTCCTTCTCTTCGATTACAGAGAAGCAACGAAGCAACGAAGGTGCGCCTCTCATTCTCTCTCACGATCTCTCAAGATTTTGGTTCTATTAGGGTTTTGATTTTCTTAGGGTTTTTTTTTCTTAGGGTTTCGGGTTTCCAGTCGAAGAAACGAAGGTACTTCCCTCATACTCTCTCCTCTCTCTCTCTCTCTCTCCTCTCTCTTTCCCTATCTGATTTTTTGGATTTTGTTGATTTTTGGTTTTTTTATTGTATGTTAAACTTCAAAAATATGAGGAATCTGTTCATCTTATATTATGTGGCCGAACATTTGGATTTTTGAAGTTGGAGTGTTGGCAACGAACGAGTACGGTGGGATAGAGTGAGTGAATGAATTGGCATGTGCATACATTGCTGCTGTATGTTTTCTGAGTATAAAGCTCATATCAAGATATTCTTTTCTAGATCATGTTTCTGGGTTTTCTATTTTTCTTTTTCTTTTTTTTGGGTACAGAACCGACTCAGATATTCAACTCTGTTTAAAAAAATCAGTTCGATTTCGATTTTAAAAATACTAAAAAAATAATTTAATTTTGGTTCCGGTTCAAAATCATAAACACACAATTATATAGATATTCTCAATTTTATACATATTTTATGATATAAAATGTGTATATTTTATTTATATCTTGAAAAATAATGCCTATTATTTGATTATGCAACCTCAGTTCTGTTTCGATTTTGGTAGTATATAATTTGATGCATATGCCAATGGCTTCGTAAGAGTAGTTTTGATGCATGGTTCCCATTGTGATCTGAATGACACTAGTAGCACAAGTTGAGGCTCATGCCACTTATTACAGAGAACGATGTTAGGAACCATTACAGAGAACAATGTTAGGAACCATTCACATTGTTGTGGAAATTTAGAGGAGAAAAATGAATATTTGGGTTGGTGAGAGGAACCATTTTTCCTCCTATGTTCCTTCCTCTTGGGAACCAAATTTCTTTCCTCCTTATTTTTTTGGCATCCAAACAAAGGAAATGAATCATTTTCCTTTCCAAGACTCCAATTCTGCAAACCAAACGTTACTTTTCATTAGTAGGCTCGCACTTCAAAACGGTTGGAGAGAGAACATTTGTTCATATAAGACCGTCTATTTCGTTCAGGAAGATTGTCCATCGTTGAATACTGTGGTGAGCAATCTCGTCGTTATTTTTTTATCATCATACTTGAGATTTGTGAGGGTTGAATATGAAACTAAATTTAAACATAGTGGTTTCAATCTTGTATTGTTATTGTAACAGAGATTGAAAATTTGTCTTGATGACGAAGTCACCACATATATGTACTTTGGATCTTGGTTGGCTCTCGCATAGCGGGTTTGTTGTTTTCGCTAGCTTTGTGAGAATTCAGTCAAATTTCTAGTGCAAGGTGTATATTTTCCCTATATTTATAGAAGAGGTGAAAACTATAAATTTTTGGCAACTATACTACCTTTTGTGAGTGTTAGTCCATCCTTGTTGATTGGTGTGTATATATTTTTATATCAAGCCATTATATTTATATTTTCAATTGTACGATTAAACCGTTTTCAAAATGATATAAAATCTTACTAATATTCATCTTTTTCGTTTGTTAGGTTGATTGTTTGAGAGAGGATATAATTTTTTGCTATCATGTCAAGAGCGATTCCAAAAGGGTGGATAAAAATTCCACATAGAAATAAGTCTGAGTACAAAGAGGGGTTCAATTTTTTATGGAATTTGCAATGAAGCACTCACTCCCCGGACTTACAACATGTAGTTGCCCCTGTAAAATATGCAAAAATACAAAAAGAGCTTCTTTTGAAGAAGTTAGAAGGCATTTGATCATTAATGGTATGCTTCCGACATATGATGTTTGGTTTCTTCATGGGGAAAAGCCGGGAATGGATATGACAGTAGGTCCTAAACAACAATTTGTTGAAGAGGATCATACCCATAATCAAGTTCTAATTGAAGATACAGGGCATCGATATGACGGGAATGCGTTGGAGATCCTGGTTGATGATGCTTATGGTGTACACAATGAGGCTCCTGTTGGTGAAGGTGGTGGTGCGAATAATTCTCAAGATACAGTGCCTGAAACTTCTTTTGCTTATGGTCTTGACCATGTCGACAAGTATTATGAATATAAGAGAATTGCAAGCGAGAAATTATATCCTGGTTGTGAAGATGGACACACAACTCTATCTGTAATTGTAGAGTTGCATAACTTAAAGAAGAAGTACAATTGGTCGGGAAATAGTGTTACATAATTGTTGAAGTGTTTGACTGAATGGCTTCCTAAGGGGAACACACTCCCTCACAAGTATCCCATAATGAAGCAAATGATGAGAGATTTAGGAATGAAGGCAAAGTGCATCCATGCATGCGAAAATAATTACATGTTGTATTGGAAGGAGTATACAGATGCAAATTCGTGCCCTCAATGCCAGATGCCTCGATTTAAAGTTAAAGAAAAAACGAAGCCCGGAAAGGATAGGAAGGAATCAAAAGAACCGAGAAAAGTTTTGAGGCACTTTCCTCTGATTCCAAGATTGAAGAGATTGTACACAATACCATGGATTGCTAAAAAAATGCAATGGCACAAGGAAGTAGAGCCTTCATGGGACTTAATGCGACATCCTTGTGATTCAGCAGAATAGAGAATACTTAAATGCAGGTGGCCGGAGTTTGCTGATGAGGGACGGAACGTTTGGCTTGGTATAGCAACCGATGGATTCAATCTACATGGTGTTCTATCTGTTAATTACAGTTGTTGGCCTGTTTATGTTATTCCATACAATTTGCCGCCTTCATTATGCATGAAATCATAGTTCCAGATGATGTGCTTATTAATTCATGGGCCCAAAGCACCAAGTCAAGATATTGATGTTTTCTTGCAACCCCTTGTAGATGAGATGAAACAACATTGGGAAGGAGTGTCTGCATTTGACATGGACAGACGACATACTTTCACTTTGAGAGCAATGTTGTTATGGGGGATCCATGATTTTCCAGCATTTGGGAATTTATCAGGTTGTGTAACACATGGTTACAAAGCATGTCCTATTTGTGCTACTGAGACGGAGTCTGAGAGGATTGGCGGGAAGAACATGTACACAAAGTATAGAAGATTTTTGAAGGATGATCATCCATTCAGATCAGTCAAACGTGTATGGTATAAGGCTGGAGAGGACAGACAACCTCCGTCACATTTGAATGGAATGGCCCTTCTGCAAAGGCTTGACCGCATCAACTATATACCAGGTAAATTAGTGAAAGGTTTGGGCAAGAAGCGAATGGCATTTGAGGGTGTTGGTGGTGGTGATGATGATGATGATGATGATGATGATGGCAATTATGATGTCAATGAAGAAAGACCAGCGTGGTATAAAAAGTCTATTCTTTTTTCTTTGGAATATTGGCAATCTCATAAAGTACGACATTGTATTGATTGATGCACACTGAGAAGAATGTTGTTGAACATTTACTAAATTTGCTTTTGATAAAAAAAGGCAACGAGATTCGGGTTACGCATTGGATAATGCTCAAAAGCAGCAATTTTGCCTAGTCTTAAAAGGCTTAAAGCTTCCATCAGGATTTGCATCTAACTTGAGCAACTTGTTAGTCTTCAACCACTCAGTTTGCATATAAAGAAGTCACATGACTACCACATCATCATACAATATTTGTTGCCAGTCATGCTTCAATATGCATTTCCAAATAATCGTGACCTTAAAAGAGCCTTTATGCAAGTATGTCTATACTTCAACATATTGTGCTCAAAGATCCTAGATCGTAAGCATGTCCAAGCTGCAAAAGATATGATCGCTGAGGCATTATGTGTGTTGGAGCATTATTTTCCTCCTCACTTTTTTGACATCAGTATCCACCTAATGGTGCATCTTGCTGACCAAGCTCTACTTTGTGGACCTACGAGATATATTTGGATGTATCCATTTGAAAGGTGAGATGATTATCTTATTGTAACGTTATTAATTTATATGAAAACTAACTTGTTTAATTACTCTATTTGATAAGGTCTATGAAGGAGTGCAAAGACATTCCTAGTAACAAGCGTTATGTTGAAGGGTCGATTGTCGAGGCGTATCTTATTTCAGAGTCAGTTAGATATGCCATGGAGTACATGCCAAATTCACGTGATGGTAATCATAGTTCAACTCACGCATCTTATCTAGTTGAAAATGGTGATGATGTGTATGAGCGCTCTATTATAGAGGGTAAAATGATTAAGTTAACCGGGGTACAATGGAGACAAATTCGAAGATGGATAGTTTTTAGATTGGAAATACAAAAACTAGCAGAGTACTACAGGTATCACTCGTCTTTGGAATAAAGAATTGTTAAAAAAAATCTTTTCTATTTATATTTTATTCAGTTTAAATGATTTTTAGTTTTTATCGTTCGACTTTGGAAACTACGTCCCATGGTAACACTAAAGAGGCCGAAGTAGTGATACAATCCAAATTCATTGATTGGTTGCACAAAAAGGTGTGTATTTAAATTGTAATATATGTCTCATTTACTGATGTGGTGCTAGTTAATTGCGATTAATTTATTGCTTTACTAGTTAATTGAAGAACAATATATGGATGGAGAGCTCTGGCGATACATTAGTGGACCAAGTCAACAAGCCAAAGCATATATTAAGTACAGGGTCAATGGCTACATCTTTTCTCCCCTGAGTTACGACGACAAGGTTGCAACACAAGATAGCGGCGTTTGCATGGATGCAATCACCACATTCAGGGCAAGTTCAAAAGACCAAAATCTTAAGGATGATGATACTACTTGTATGGGATCATCAAAGCGATAATAGAGGTTGATTATTACGACTTTCACCATGTTGTGTTTTATTGTGATTGGGTGAATGTTGGAGATATGACTAATGGTTGTAAGTTAGGCCCAAACTCTAAATTGTTGATGGTGAATTTAAAAAAGTTGAAGAGCACTGATGGGGAGTATGAGCCAGCAATTCTTGCATTTGAAGCAAGTCAGGTTTTTTATGTAACAGACATTCAAAATCCTGATTGGTCGGTTGTTCTTCGTTCTCCAAAGCGAATGACTGATGAGGTTGATGGGCTGAATATACTAGAAAATTTTCAATCATGTATTATGGAACAACCTCATTTGGCTCCACTATTAAAATGCATTGGGAAAAAAATGAATAGTACAAGTTTGTTGCTATTTTTGGCATTAATTGACTTTTGTTCCAGACTTTATTGTACAACTGACTGAGTTATATCTATATTACTCTCTTATTGTTCATGTACCATATTAAACTGTTTTATTTGCAACCTGGAAGGGAATCATTTGTAGTACATTACAGTACATCTGTAGTACATTATAGTACATTATAGTACATTTGTACTACAAACTGAGAAGAGAGGGTGTGATACTAGTAGCAGTAACATGTTTGTGACATTATATAAATTAGGTTATTGCTAACTTCAATATGAGAAGTTTGTGGCAGTTCATTTATTTTCTTAATCATGTTAACTGATTTAAATTTTTATCTTAGTACATTAGTTGAAGAGGATTCTTGGCTGTATTTGACCGTCCACTGGATAAGAGATCATCTATGTGTATTCTGTTAACAAATATGCAACCTTAACATACTTTTTCAGGAGAGTAACACCTTTTTGAGACTAAAACAATGTGATCGGGATAGTACATTGAGGACAAGTGTCTGTCAATGTTCCAGTTAGCAAGTGTTGTTCAACACTAAGGAACCACAAATGTTGCAACAAAGATTATCTTGTATTTCTGTTTGGTGACAGGAAAGTTCATCTCTTACATTTCATGGCAGAGGCTGGTAATGATGACAAAATGGATGGTGGTGGAAGGGGGATCTTGGTTAAGACATTAAAGTTAGGAGGATTTCTTGATAATTATAGTCAATGTGAGGTTTGCGTGAGTTGAATGATGATAGAGTAATAGAATTATAAAATTGGATATGTTGTTTATTGTTTAGTTACAAGTTGAATGTAGTTTTTTTTAAATTTAAATAGTCCATTTGTAATGGTTATAACTGTGACAATTAGTGGAGAATAGTAACGAAAATAATAATATAGTCACAGTAAAATTGTGACAAAATAAACTAACTGCCACATTAATAACTGTGACAAATGGAATATTGATCACAGTTATAACCGTCACATGAATGGACTTCTCTAATGGTTATAACCGTTACCACAACAAATGTTTGCCACGGTTATAACCGTTACCAAAACAATATTTGTAACGGTTATAACCGTGACCAAAACAAATATTTGTAACGGTTATTACCATGACCAAATAATAACCACGTCCCACTAGTAACGGTTATTACCGTGACGAAAAATAATTGTCACGGTAATAACCATGGGTAATCGCCTATTATGGTGTAGTGATAAGATTTGAGGGAGTAGGGTGACCAAAGGTGGATAGAAATCCTCAAGGATTCGTAATTACGGAATGGCTAAGAGAGGATATAAACTATTTTGAGGAATTAAGATGTAAGGGGATTAAGGTAATAGTAGACTTCCTTTTGAATTTAAGGAATAGTTATGAACTAGAATTTCGAGGACGAAATTATTTTAAGGTGGGTAGATTTGTAACCCCTCTTCCCAAATTTTTATATATTTTATTTTTTTATTTGAATTAAATGGTGATTTTTAAAATTTTATAAATAATTATTTAGTTAATTATTACGGTAGATGATTTAGCCATGATGGAGTTTTAGAGTACACGGTGACTAGAAATCGTGGTACGGATAGTGCCATGGCGTGCTTTGGCTAGTGTATTAGTCCCGATAGGAAATGTCGAGCCATAGTGATGTCCTAACTAGGAAAACTAGGCCAAGTTGCGACTTAACCCTTACCGAAGATTTATTTATTTATTAATTATATTATTGAGTTTTAGGAAATCCGGTTGTACCGAAATAGTCCAGATTGGACCCAAAATAAGCCCATGTAGTCATACGGCACGTCCAATGACATTCGTGTTGATGGAATTTGGTATGAGGGTGTTGTATTTCGTTTTAATGATTTAATGAATATTTCTAGTATTCGTAATTAAATATTATAATTATCATTATTAGTTGATATTCAGTGACAATTGTATAAAGTAGGTTCTTGTATATTTTGGGATTATTAGACTGTACATAATGGTATATACACCATTATGGATTTATTGAATTTCGTTATTATTATTATTACTATTATTATTATTATTATTTATTATCATTATTATTGAGGTTATTATTTATATAAAATTATTTACTAATATTGGTTATATGTATTTCGTTATCAAATAAATATTATTATATGGTCATATTATACAAATAGGCTCAACACTGGGAATAGATTCTAATGGGAGTTATTTAGATTTTATGGATAACATTATATATGTATATGAGTATATATATTTTTTTATTTATATATGTACATGAGTATACATATATATATATATATATATTATATATATATATATATATATATATATAAAGAAAAGAAAAGAAGAAAAGAAGAATAAGTGAAAAGCAGCAACACCCAAGCCAACTCTCGGCCCAGCCCGAGCGGAACCACCCCCACGCGTTCCTTCGTTCGGCAGTACTTATAGAGGGAGGAAGTCGAAAATTCTAAACCCTAACCTACGCCCGCCGACCCCTACACCTAGGTGCACCCTACACGCGCATGCGCCGCCGAGGGCCACCGTCGGCCTGCCGGAGATGCCGCGGCAGCGCGGAAAGAATAGAACAACTGCAGCGACAGCCGCCTCGCGAGCCTATCTTCGCTGCGAGCTATCGGCCTCCACGGTTGATGATTCATCGAACCGATCGTACAGGTACGATCACAACCCTTATGACTGTAACTTCCATCAATTGGTTTGATTTTAGATAACCTATATTGCCTGGAAAATCGAACCTAAGTTCGACAAAAATCTGTCCCAAACAGGACAGAAAAAACCAGTCCAACGACTCTAGTTCACGGTCAGTTTTCTCCCAACCCATGCACGATTTCGAAATTCTATTTAAAGACACTTATAGACATTATATAGGAGATAGAAATCCTTCTTTTCGTTTCTGTATTCATGCAATGTGTGCCGAATAAACAGTCCCCAAAGATTAGGAAAAATTTGTTTTAAAATATTAAAAATTTATGAAAAATCCCTCGATACGACGTGCGTTCCGCCAATCCGGGGGATGTGGTCATGAACCGAAAGCATTGAATGGTGCGTAATAGTTTCGTGGACGTGGGCTTTGACGGAATTTAAATTGGTTGCATGTGCGCGACGAATTTGATGCGTATCCGTCGAAATTTACCGTATCGGCCTATGTACAAATTTCTAATTACTTTGTGAACGTTCATCAGATCGAGACGAAACTTGTGCCAGCAGGACCGTATCATTTTTTGGTCCTGTATGCCAAGTTTGGTCCAATTCTAAGACAGTTGATCGGATCGCCGTTTTGCGGGCCCTACGGTCCGATCCAACGAGCGATTTTGTGCACGGCCTGCCGAAATTCAACTTTGGACACACGGTTAGGTTCGTATCGAAAAACCAGACCTGTAGACAGTAGTTTGACGACTTTAGAGACCATTGACACTGGCACGTTTTTTGGTACAAAGTGGGTCCAACGGCGGATACCATTTTGACCCAAAATTATCGTTTTGTCCCTGTCCAGAATTGGACTTAAGGACAGGTAATTCTAGCTATTTTGACTATTCTGAGAACATTGGTAATGTCTATTTCAGCATCCGAAGACTTTGTACGAGTTTTGACTATTGTGGCACACTAAGTGGTTTGGATTATCGGTTTCACCAGCAGAGGACCACAGACGAGTACAGTTTATTGTTTGTTTTCGATATTGAGCTTTACTATACCTCATTGTTAGTCAATAGATATGTGATTTCATCATTCATGTTTTGTTATATTTTGTCGTGTCGGAAATGTGAAGTACCAAGGATGTATGATCTGACCTTATACAGTTATACAGTGTAGACCGTGATTCATTATTGCTTTATACAATAAACAGTTTTATTATTGCTTTATACCGTGTAGACCGTGTAACTTTATACAGTATAGACAGTGTAACTTTATACAGTGTAGACAGTGTAACTTTATACAGTGTAGACAGTGTCGTGTAATTGTTCCGAGACGGTCACATATCAAAGGTACTTCATTCAGTCGGTGAGTGTTGTCTTTGTATTTATTTATTGTTTTCCTTGTTTAGTTTTATTTTGTCTTTCTGTGTTTTTCAAATCATATATTAAAGGCTAAGCTCTGTCGTATAATCATTTTCATATATTGAAACCGCATTCAGTGAATTATACTCATTCCATTCCAGACTGGAAACCAATATTTTTTCAGGTTACCCGTGGATTCACTTAGCATTGGGAGATACGGGTGTACTTGCAGACAAAAGTCTAGAGACTAGCTAGATAGCTGAGTTGTAGTCATTCTAATATTTGTACAAGTTTATATTTTTCTGCAAATGTAAAACTTGGGAATATTGTAAGTTTAAATTAATTCTGTGAATGAGCAATTATTGTGATTTGAGCATTGTGGCTATACAGCGTTCTACCGCCGACACTGCGGCATAGGCTGGCTTGGACACGCATTCGTATCCCGGAAAGCGGGTGCGGGTCGTGACATACTACCTTATAAGTATACATGTATCTCATAGTTGTATAATATCATACCCAAAATCAAATATCTGCCATGAACTCATTTATATATGTATATAATGCATACATATTTATATGACTATCTTAACTAGGGTATCATACAATAGGCAGTAAGTATATGCAAGGATGATGTGGCTAATCATCAAATAATGGACAGAGCCCAAGATGCAGGACTGAACAGAGCTAGGGCAGCATAGGTAAAGTGAGTTTGGTACTACATGAATGCTCTAGGACTGATCCTTCATGGGGAAAACTGGACTTGATATAGAGAACATTGTGGACTAACACAAGTTATCAATTGAACCTGGGATGAGAGGTCTGAACATTCTAATACCAAAGATGAACCAAAAGGCAAGGTGGATAGGTCGATTATCTGGGCTATGATCGAACCAATATCTATACATATAGAAATCCATCTGACTGTCCTATGTACTGAACTAAAGGGAAAGTGAAACTGATGCAGGACACTACCTGCCTTTCAAAGGAAAGAGGACTGAATGAAGTGTGGAGTGAACAATTTATCCAAAGAAGAACGGACAGATATTTACATTGGGGTTTAGGAATCTGAACAGTAAATTTACTGATACTCCAAGGAAGTAATGGACTAACATGGCTAATTGGTATCCTTATATGGACAGATGTGTAATGGCAGTAGGTAAACATTTGGAGTGGAATAAATATAGCAAGGATCAAACATTCAAATACATATGACTGAACAACATAAGAATGAACAGGAACCTTAATCAATATGGTATTCAAACTGCGAAGAGAGTGAAATTTCCCCAACAAGTCTGAACTTGAGAGTTCAAAGTCTGAACTTGAGAGTTCAAAGTCTGAACTTGAAGTTCAACTTTGAACTTGAAGTTCAATTCTGAACTTGAAATTACTAGGGCAGAACAGTGGTATTTATATAGACTGGTACAGAATCTATTTGACCCATAAACTGGTACCATATCACGTTGGGATTGAATGTGTTATACATTATGTAAGTAGGACAATTATAAACAAGGAGTGAACACTTAATGTATCAAAAGAAGCAAACTTAAAGATGCATATGTAGTGATGTGGACAGAACATCCAATCAGAATTTGGACTGTACATATATGTTCAAGGGGATAGATACTTAATCATCTGTAATCTAGCAGTGAACAGATATCAAAAGAGATATGCAAGACTGAACTCTTAAAAGGAATGAGGCTGCACATTAGGATACAAATGTGGACAAACATCTATGGGGCAGTCGACTGAATGAATGATCATATCTAAACTATCTGATATAGCAAGGTCTGTACCCAAATGCTCAAAGTGACAGATATACAAGATATGGGAACTGAACAAAATAATGAAGGTTGATGTATCAAAGTGATATGGTCATAACATCAAGCACACAGGTCTGAACATGGACCTAATAGGAGGATATCTGGGTGTAACCTGTCAATGGAATAGTGGAATGCATTGACATGGCAAATACTCGAATACTAAGTGCTCAAGGATTGCACAGATAGATAAAAGTATCAAGTGACTGCACAATGGGCAACCGAACTAAATGTTAAAAATCTCAAGCCACTACTCTACCCTTCCTTGTACTTACTGTACTGCCACTGCCTATATCCTATTGGTAGATACAACTCCAAAACTGAACCTATAACAGCTACATCTGCACCAGGAACTGAACAGTAAGGGAAACAGAACATATAAGGAATGGGTTGAACATGCTACAGGGCATTAATTGGACTTGGTAGGGTCTGGGATCAATTATGACCCAACAGGAAGATTAGGCAGAGTAATACTCCATTCCCCTTGCTTGGGCAGTGATTGCAAGGTCTGAAACCATGAGGCTGGGTTTGAACAAAATGAAGATGGTGTTGGAAATCGCATACGCCCTCTTGCGCTCCGATATTGTGTCTGAGACGTTGCCCCGCAGCGGAAACTTAGGCCAACCCACCTGAAATAACCAACATATGAAGAAGGGGAACTGACCCAATAGGGAGATTAGGCAGAGTAATACTCCATTCCCCTTGCTTGGGCAGTGATTGCAAGGTCTGAAACCATGAGGCTGTGGTTTGAACAACATGAAGATGGTGTTGGGAATCGGATATGCCCTCTTGCGGTCCGATACCGTGTCTGAGACGTTGCCGCAGCAGAAACTTAGGCCAACCCACCTGAAATAACCAACATATGAAGAGGGGGACTGACCCAATAGGGAGATTAGGCAGAGTAATACTCCATTCCCCTTGCTTGGGCAGTGATTGCAAGGTCTGAAACCATGAGGTTGTGGTTTGAACAAAATGAAGATGGGACACTATGATTAATACAAGATAGATGAACCAACATCTACTAAAGAACTACTACAACTTAAATTCGAAGAACTGAACAAGAAAGGGAATATGAAGATTGATACATCATGAATCAATGCAGGCAGAACATTCCCAGGTATATGCTCGAGCCCTCTGCTTGAATGAATCAAATACCTGAATGTAAGGGGGCTGGTTTCAAGATATGATGCATGGATTAAACTATAATTTGTGAAGGATTGACAGATAGGACTTAATAGGTAAGCTGATACAATATGAATTGGACTAAGCGCTAAAAGTATGCAGGGACTAAAATATATAACTAGGGACAATACCACCAATAAGGAATGGCTGGGATTGATACTTTGGATAAGCAGGGACTGAACATGAATGTTCTGAACTAACCACCAATCTCTCTACATGTTGTAAGGGCTGAATCATTGCTTAATGTGGACTACAATCTAGAGTGGGTGATGGTAGGCAATGGGCAGTACATATGGAAGGGAGGGACTGAATGCTCTGAACACAAAAATGAGTAAGGAGGTTGTCCTCTTGATAATAACTGATACATGAAAGACTAAATGGGGGATGATCAATTAGTGATGGGTACTGCAATGAGCTCAATGACTGAACATTAAGAAGGCAGTAGGCAGAACATGCTCCTCTAGCTGGATATGTGTTTGTCTGAACAATGAATGGTCAGGGCAGTAGCTAAAACAAATGCGCATTCAAAATGGACTAAAAACTGAACATGTCATTGTGGTAAACCAAATGGCAAATCCCTCCTATCAGTCAACTGGCATATAAGATTGTTAACTCAGTCTTCACTGACCCAGAGTCCTACTTGGCTGATACACTAAAACCTTAACTGATACTAACTAAAATCCTAACCAACACATCTCTAACACTCTTCTAAAACTGAGATACCCAACTGATACATATGTATCTAACTGATCTAATCACTAACTCACATTTCCCCCACACTCACTCATATCACTGATACATTCAATAACCCCAACTGAATCCCCAAGTCAGTCCACATGTCTGAATCCTTCACACAGTGGCACCTACATGTGGGGATTTTCAATCTCACTGCAGATTGTCCCCGACCCTGCCCACTGGTGTAGGCATCATGTTTGGGGAAAACCCTGATGATTGAGAAATTCCGGGCATCATATTTGGGAAAAAACCCTGATGATTGAGAATTTCCTGTAAACCCATTATTCACTCTGGAATTTTGGGTTGTGTTGTAGTATTTGGAGGATAGTACATGGGACTCGACAGGTTAGCCCCAATTTGGTGGAAATTAGGGTTTGTGGGTGGAACAGCAGCCCCAAATTGAATAAACTTTCTGTTCATGGGTGACATTGCCATCATACCTTGAGGATGTCGTTGCTGTTGAGGAGTTCTTACACCCCCAGTGTGATTCCCCCTGGTTGCCATGGCCGGCGCTCCTGAGCTCTCTCCACTTGCTCCTCGGTTTCTTGAAATCTCCTCCATGAATCGATCTAGCTTGCTGCTGAGCTCAACAACAGTTCCTTCCAAGGAACATATGCGGAGACGATGCTCCTCTGCGGATGTTCGAATCCCATCTGGTGATCTTGGCTGAGCTCCTAGACTGCTCGAACCTCGCTCCCGACTAGACTCCATATGGGTTTCGAGTGGCTCTGATACCACGTTGATACGACCCTTTCCTGCTAGAACAGGATTTGAAGTGGATCGTGTCGTAATTGCCATGGCGAATTTAGGGTTTCAATGACATCAAGAAGCAATTGGGGAAGAAGAAGAAGACTTTTATTGTAATCAAAGAAAAATCAGTTACAAAACAAGAACTAGCATCTCACATGTCCGTGCTCTTCCCTCCTATTTCCTTCTAGTTATACAGTTCAAAATGTGTACAATTACATTAATGCCCTTTCTCTGGAACAGGTGGCAGTGTGACTGGACCTCAAGCTTGACCCTTGCTGGCTGTAGGTAATTGGTAATTAACTACTAAGGCTAACTGTAAGTACTCCAACTGAATTGAGATTATCTATCGGGTAGGTTACTGCTACTCTAGCTAGTGTTTATGCTTAGGAATGCATCACATATGTTGCATGTAGGATCCCTCGTTGGAAGACGTCTGTGAATGTTAGTACCAGTAGGGGGTGAATTTGTAATAGCTCTCCATGCAAAGCTATGAACTCGAGGACAGATATTTTGTATATTCCAAAAAGGTACTCCATTCATTAAGGCCTCGTTTGGTTCGCGGAAAGGAAAGGAATGGAAAGGAAATCAATTCCTTGGCATTTCCTTTCCTTTGGAAGATTATAATTTCCATTGACTTTCCTTTCCGGTGTGTGGAAATGGCAAAAAATTTGGAAAGGAAAGTGAATACTTCAGGTTGGTTGGGGAAGTGATTCCTTGCTTGGATGGATGGAATCATTTTCTCCCCTAATTTTTCTTCCATTGGGAATTACTTTCCTTTCCTCCCTCAATTCCTTTGGCACCCAAACATAGGAAAGTAATCACTTTCCTTTCCCAACCCCATTATTCCGTGAACCAAACGAGTTCCAGAGTGATCGTTAGAAATATGAGTCCTGTATATGCTGATTTAGCATTACAAGTGCCATTCCTTGTATGTTTCTAGATCAGTTGATCAGTAAGAGTAGCAGCAGATAATTGGACTTTGAAGATGGCATTGGCTTCATGTGGAAAGCAATAGTAGAGAGGTACTTGCTTCTTAATAGTTTAGCCCATTCAGCACTCTGTTTTGTGAAGTTCGGCCATGCTTTGAAATGAATTTTACTTTTCTCCTTAGAGTGTCGCTACCAGAAATTATGTCGCTACCAGAAATTACGTTGAAGTTGAGATAGCTTGCTAGTGACTTTCTTGGGTAGCATGTAGGTGGATAGGTAGTAAGTTGGTAAAGAAGAAAGGGTAGATTTATGAGACTTGTTCTACCAGCCTGAGAGAGGCGTTTGCCTTTTACTAGGTAGAGTTGAGAAGATTGTCTGTATGTTGACAACCGGATTTTTTGAAAGAAGTGGATGGTGACCCAAATATTTGTCTTTAGAGTTCATGGGTTTAACAGTAAGAATATCAAGTAGTATAACTTGACGCATATAGCAATCCAATCTGTAAGAGAAAAATTATTCTGGATTTTTCAAAATTATTTTGTTGTCCAGACCATTCTTCGTAAGATTTGAGTATGTACTTGATCTGGAGGATGTTTTGAACGGAGCAACGACCGAAAAGTATCAAGTCATCAGCAAATGCTAGGTGGGAATACGTATCAGAGGTGTGGTTGAATCTGATACTCCCATGAAGATGGTTCCTTTCCATAGCAGAAATGTACTTAGAAAGGACTTCCCCACACATGATGAACAAACAAGGGGAGAGTGGACAACCTTGTCTGAGCCAAGAGAAACATGACCTTTGCTTCCAATAGAGCTCTTCCTGTAGTTTGCCTGTGCATCCCCAGAGCCAGTAGTAGATAACCATAGTTGAAATGAGTGAAATATCTCAGATAATTTTATTGAGGGCTACTGCCTACTACTTATAGAGGGTCCAACCCCTCTTCAAATTACATCTAACCGATGTGGGACTAAAGTCCCTTATTTACTCTCAACACTCCCCCTCAAGATGGGCGATAGATATTAATCATCCCCATCTTGTTACATAGCTTTGACAGACTCAATGAACTAAGACCCTTAGTCAGACAGTCTGCCACTTGTTCTTCTGAGCGAACATAGTCAATCTTCAGTATCCCTTGTTCCAGCTTTTCTTTGATGAAGAATCAATCGATCTCGATGTGCTTCGTTCTATCGTGCTGAACCGGATTGTTCGCTATACTTATCGCAGCTTGACTATCGCTCAGAAGGTGCAATGGTGTCCCCTTGTCTAGCTCCAACTCTGTCAGCAGCGCCTTTATCCATAGTATTTCTGATACTCCTAGAGCCATTGCTCTGTATTCTGCTTCAGCTGTCGACCGTGCTACCACTGACTGTTTCTTGCTTCTCCATGAAACTAGGTTTCCTCCTACAAAAACACAGTACCCTGTGGTAGACCTTCTGTCGTCTATGCAGCTTGCCCAGTCTGCATCGCAGTATCCCTCAACATCTGTGCATCCATTCTTCTTGAACCACAGTCCTTTTCCCGGCGTCCCTTTCAGATATCTTAGGATCTGAAATACTGCATCCATATGACCCGTTCTTGGATCATGCATATAGCGGCTTACAACACTTACTGCAAATGAGATATCAGGGCGAGTATGCCCTAGATAAATCAGTCTGCCTACTAGCCTTTGATATCTTTCGCGATCAACAGGCTCTCCTGCTTCTGCTCCCATCTTGCACTTTTGGTCAATTGGAGTGACTGCTGCTCGGCATCCCAGCATTCCTGTCTCCTTCAGCAGATCTAGTGCATATTTCCTTTGTGAGAGAACAATTCCTTGTTCACCATCACACACCTCGATACCTAAAAAGTATCTCATCTGTCCTAAGTCCTTCACCTCAAACTCCTTAGCGAGTTTCGACTTCAGCTTAGTGATCTCATCAGCATCATCACCTGTGATCACTATATCATCTACATATACAGCAAGTATAGTAATGTGGCCCCTTGCATGCTGGAGAAAGACAGTATGATCTGCATTTGTCTGATGGTACCCCATGCCAGTAACAGCCCTTCTGAATCTGTCAAACCAGGCTCGAGGAGATTGCTTCAGCCCATACAGCGACTTCTTCAGTTTGCACACTTTCCATGTGACGTTCCTTCACCTGAATCTGACACAGAGTAGCACCCCGGAGGAGTCTCCATGTATACTTCTTCTTGTAGGTCTCCATGAAAAAATGCGTTCTTTACGTCTAACTGATGTAGCTTCCACCCATAGTTTGCCGCAATGGAGACCAACGTTCTTACGGTACTCATCTTCGCTACTGGGGCAAAAGTCTCATCATAGTCGATGCCATACGTCTGGGTATAGCCTTTTGCAACCAGTCTCGCCTTGTACCGCTCAACTTTTCCTTCTGGTGTCTCCTTCACTGTGTACACCCATTTGCATCCCACAGCTTTCTTCCCTTCAGGTAATGGCACCATCTCCCATGTCTTATTTTTCTCTAGTACCCCAAGTTCTTCCATCATTGCAGCTTTCCATCTTGGGTCCTTCTTTGCTTCCTGCCAATTCTTAGGTAAAGAAGTGGAGTCTAATGAAGTGAGGAAGGCTTGATAAGTTGGAGAGATATTAGAATAAGACAAGTAGTTGGTGATATCATGTTCATAATCTTGATAACGAATAGGAGCCTTTCCCGCATTAATGCGAGAAGACCTCCTTAAGGGAGCAATAGGTGGAGGGGAAAGCATACCATCCGAGTCGGAGAGACCCGCTTCCGAATCCGAATGATCCGGTACGGAAGTAACATCTTCAGGAGTTGGGGCAGGAGTAGACGAAGGACTTGGCACATTTGGCACAGGGCACGGCACAGTACTGGACCTCTGCTGTCTTCTTCTGTAAACTTGGAGCTCCTTTTCCCTTGTCTGCTTCTCCCCCTGCGTAATGTATGTATTGTCTTCTTTGTCCTCCGTATCAGTATCATCGATGCTTTCTCCCCCTTTCTTCCAGTTTGTCACGACAGGACAAGGTACCGATCCGACAACTACGTTTGGGCGTACTACCTCCCCCTCACGTCTGACACCCTCTGTGGGAGGCGTGTTCCCAAACGCAGAACCTTCGTCCGAACCATAATAAGGTTCCAGCTCTCTGAATGTAACGTCCATTGCTTACAAATAGCTTCCGTTCAACCGGGCTCCAGCAAACGTAACCCTTCTGTGTCCCGGTGTACCCAACAAAGATACACTTAACTGCTCGAGGATCCAGCTTACCAATACCAGGCCGGTTATCGTGGACGAAGCATACGCAACCAAAGACTTTCGGAGGAACGGTGTACGCAGTTGTCCCCGTGAGCATCTTCAAAGGCGTCTTCCAGTCCAGTAATTGAGAGGGCATCCTGTTGATGAGATAAGAGGCTGTCAAGACAGCCTGCCCCCACAAAAATTTAGGGACATTCATAGCCAGCATCATTGTCCGAGCCACCTCCAGCAGGTGCCTATTCTTTCGTTCGGCAACACCATTTTGAGCCGGTGTATAAGCACAAGAGGTTTGATGCAGTATACCATGAGAGGATAAATACGTAGCAAACTTCTTATGGGTATATTCCGTCCCATTATCCGACCGGAAACACTTAACACGAGCATTATACTGTGCCCTCACCCGTTGATGGAAGCTTAAAAATGTCTCGAAAACATCACTTTATTCTTCAGCAGGTAGACCCACGTTACGCGGGTAGAGCAATCAATAAAAGTAACAAACCATCTATAACCGTTAACACCGTTGGTAGGACAAGGGCCCCACACATCGGAATAAATCATATCAAAAGCAGCAGAACATCGATGCCCAGAACTCACATAGGAGCTTCTGGTATGTTTTCCCAACTCACAAGCATCACAAACTAACAACTCTTTATTTGCTTTTTGATATAAGGACGGATACAATCGACTAATAACGGGAAAAGAAGAATGTCCTACACGCCGATGTTGGAGGAGTAGCTCGGCTTCGACACTTCGACTTCAGACTTCCGGTTGGGCGTCTGCAACCAAAGATGCCAGTGCTCTATCCAGACCGTTCCTGTCCAAGTACCATAGACCCTTATGCCATGTGCCAGTGCCCAGTCGTCTCCCCGTTCCCTTCTTCTGAAAAGTTACCTTAGGAATATCAAAGGAAACAATACAGTTTAGATCAAGGATAATGGCGCTAATGGAAATAAGATTGACAGAAAAGGAAGGAGCATGTAAGACATTAGATAGAGTGATGGAAGGAGTGCAATCAACAGTGCCTTTACCCGTAACCGGCCTGTAGGTACCATCAGCAGTCTGAATGCTTTCTGGCGGCGTTAGAGTATAGTATTCCCGGAACTCTCCTCGGGACCCCGTGACATGGCAAGATGCCCCAGAGTCCATAATCCAAGCTGGCTGAGAGACAGATGCAAGAGCACGTGGAGGTAAACCGGCACTGGTTTGGGAGAAGTAAGTGCAGTAATCTCCTGTAGCGGACGGCGCCCCAGGAATGACATGTCTTTCACCAGAACCAAGCTTTGAGCCGCGCATCTTCTCGATAACTTCCCTCTCAAATGGAGTGATGTCCGCCAGCTGATTGTCCCCACCTTCATCCGCCAGATGCGCCTTATTGCCTCCAGAGTAAGTGCCCCTTCCACCACCGTAGCTGCCTCGACCACCTCGTCGTCCACTGCGACCACGACCCCGACCATTCGAGGGAGTCCGTGTCAGTTTTGGGCAAAAGCGGATGTAATGTCCTATGTCACCACAGTTGTGGCAAAAGTCTCCCGTAGAAGGAGGCTGTGTGAAAGTGGCAAGAGCAGATGTGTCAACTCCGGCCTGCTCCCCCTGGGAGAGACCCTTGGTAGGCATCAGCTTCAACCGTGCTTCTTCTTGTGCCATGGCAGCTATGGCGTCTTCTAATGTCGGCAGCGTCGGTTGTGCGAGAAGTACATTCCGCCGTTGCTCAAACGCTGGGTTGAGCCCCTTCAAAAACTTCATCATCCGTTGCCGCGAGATATAATCCAAAAATTTCTGGAAATATTTTGCAAAAGTCGTTCAACCTGAGCATCCTCCATGCCAAGAGGATCATAATGGTCAAGATCTGACCAGTACTTCTTCAACAAGGCAGCGTACTCAGAGATAGTACGATCGTCTTGGAATACCCTATCGAGTTCATCCTGCAGTTGGAAGACTCGCATGGGGTTACCCGAACCGGAGTACATGTCTTTCAACGTCCTCCAGATATCAGCAGCTCCCTCCATTGCTTCAACGTTACCCGACACTTGGTCGGTCAAAGAGGCTGTCAACCAACCAGCCACGACATTGTTGACAATGTCCCATACAGCAAACTCCTTCGAGGAGTGATCGACAGGGGCCTTGGTGGTGCCATCTACATAACCAACCAAGCCACGTCCCTTCAGCGTCCGTATCGCCTGCCGCGACCATTTCAAGTAGTTGGTCGTGCCTTCCAACTTCGTCTCCAGCTTGTCCAACTTCCCCATTTTGTACGGTGACGGATCCACATCAGTATGGGTCACGCGTGGGGTCGCCTTCGGTAATCTCTTGGTCAGGAGATCCTCGACCAGGGCCTTCATTTCTTCTGCTGTCAACTTCTCATAGATGGAGTCCATGACTTCTGCAACTGCAATCAGTGAGGTATTGTTGTTTCCGGAGTCTTCTTCTGTCGAGTCGTCTTCGTCTAAGTCAGCTACCGGGGGAAAACAACAAAACGAGATCCCTCACTGATATGTCGTAGTTATACGACCAACTAGAACCGCATCATGATAACGCGTTCGGACGGCTTAAGGATAACCAACGTAGTTGTGCCTCCTTGCATGAGACAAACCAGAGGTATACCAGCCGTGCAGAAACGATTGTAAAGACAACGTTTCTGAGATACGAAGATCTAAAGAGATTTCGTATTCGTAGCAGAGCTTCTAAAAAGAAGGTACTAATTCTCGAAGGCAACAACAGAGATCTTCTAAAGAGAAGGAAATCTGTTTTTTTCTGTTTTTTTTGTTTTTTTGTTGTTGTTTTTGTTTTTGTTTTTTTTTCACAAAACAGCAGAAAAACCCTAAAAAGGGCCCCTGTGTAGGGGGGCGGGCGTTGGGGGTTGGCGGCGGGGGGGGGGGGGTGGGGCAGGGGGGTGGTTGCAGGGAGGGTCGGCGGGGGGTGGGCGTTGGGGTTGACAGGGGTTGGGTCGGCGGAGGGAGGCTGCAGGGAGGGTCGGCGGGGGGTGGTTGCAGGGGGGGTTGTCGGCGGGGGTCGGCGACAAGGAGCAGAGGCGGGGGGGTGGGTGCAGAGGTGGTCGGCGGGGGGTGGTTGCAGGGGGGTCGGCGGGGGGGTGGTTGCAGGGGGTTTTGTCGGCGGGGAGGTGGTCGGCGGGGGGGGTGGTTGCAGGGGGGGTCGGCGACAAGGAGCAGGGAGAGGGCAGCGGGGAGGAGAGGCGGGGGCTGTGGTGACGGCTAGGGTTAGCTAGGGTTAGGGTTTGGGAATGGAAGGCGGTGGCGGCTAGCTAAGGTTTTCTCCGGAGAGAGAGAGAGAGAGGAGAGGGGGGGGGAGGGCGGCGGCTAGGGTTACCTGGCTCTGATACCAAGTTGAAATGAGTGAAATATCTCAGATAATTTTATTGAGGGCTACTGCCTACTACTTATAGAGGGTCCAACCCCTCTTCATATTACATCTAACCGATGTGGGACTAAAGTCCCTTATTTACTCTCAACAACCATGAGTCTGACACCACACTTCAGAAGTCATATTCCAGATTCTGTGTTGCTTCAAATCGAGTAAAACTTTGATACAGAAGGAGGTATCAAAGTTTTGAAGCCTCCTTTGTATGACAAGTGGGTCCATCCTCAAATTTTTATGTTCACATGTTTTACCAAGTAAGGGGGATCCACTTATCATACAAAGTAGCTAGGTATCCAAACTTTGATACCTCCATCTATATCAAAGTTTTCTCCATTCAAATTTAGGGTGGGGCAGCGCGCACGTGGGGGGAGCGGTCGGCACTCGTGCCACCGTGGCAGCAGCGGCAGCCGCAGCAGCAGCAGCCGCAGCAGCAGCAGCCGCACGGAAAGAGGGGGGCTGCTGCGACCGCGGGGGAAAGGGAGGGCTGCTTCGGGTTAGGGTTTTGGTGGCAGGAGAGAGAGGAGTAGAGAAAAGGTTAGGGTTTGGTGGCTGCTAGGATTTGTGGAAACCTGGCTCTGATACCATGTTGTAATTGATTGATGAGATGATTTTATTGATAGTCACATAGGCTTTATATAGCCTTTATACAATGGAATATCCTGAGGAATATTCTGGCATCCCAAATATGTTCTCAGGATATTCTCATACTAAATATAACATATTCCTATACTAAATATAACATATTCCTATACTAAATATACCAACAATTAATATAAGATTAACCAACATCTACTAAAGGACTACTACAACTTAAATTCGAAGAACTGAACAAGAAAGGGAATATGAAGATTGATACATCATGAATCAATGCAGGCAGAACATTCCCAGGTATATGCTCGAGCCCTCTGCTTGAATGAATCAAATACCTGAATGTAAGGGGGCTGGGTTCAAGATATGATGCATGGATTAAACTATAATTTGTGAAGGATTGACAGATAGGACTTAATAGGTAAGCTGATACAATATGAATTGGACTAAGCTAAAAGTATGCAGGGACTAAAATATATAACTAGGGACAATACCAATAAGGAATGGCGGCTGGGATTGATACTTTGGATAAGCAGGGACTGAACATGAATGTTTTGAACTAACCAATCTCTCTACATGTTGTAAGGGCTGAATCATTCATTGCTTAATGTGGACTACAATCTAGAGTGGGTGATGGTAGGCAATGGGCTGTACATATGGAAGGGAGGGACTGAATGAAGCTCTGAACACAAAAATGAGTAAGGAGGTTGTCCTCTTGATAATAACTGATACATGAAAGACTAAATGGGGGATGGATGATCAAGATGCAGGGCAGATCAATTAGTGATGGGTACTGCAATGAGCTCAATGATTGAAAATTAAGAAGGCACTAGGCAGAACATGCTCCTCTAGCTGGATATGTGTCTGTCTGAAAAATGAATGGTCAGGGCAGTAGCTAAAACAAATGCATTCAAAATTGTTGAAATATCCTATTAGTATATTTGGTATGTTGGAATATGTGTTGGAATATTCTATTGGTATTTTTGGTGTGTTGAAATATGCCATAGGATATTCCTATAGAGAGTTAATGTAATGAGGAGGTTGCAAGACTATAAATAGCCAAGAGATTATCAATAAAATATAACAACTATTTCAACATGGTATCAGAGCCACCTTTCCACAAACCCTAATCCTAGCCGCCACCAAAACTTCCCTCCTCTTTTCCCTCTTCCACAGCAGACGCCCCCCCAACCTTGCGCACAGTAGCCCCCCCTCTCTTTCCCGCTGCTACGGCTGCTGCGGCAGCCGCTGTCGTGGCACGTGCACGCGTCCCTTCCCCCCTGCCGCACACAACGACGCCATTGTTGCCGTGGTCCGGATCAAACCGAAAGAGTACACCGATGCCTACACTACTAAAATATGCTCTATTAGCGACGTCGTTTAGCGACAGAATAAAATTACGTCGCTAACTATATGATATAGCGACTCCTTCCTATTAACGTCGCAATACGTCGCTGAATAGCGACGTTCGGCGACACTAGATAAAGTATGTCACTGAATAGCGACGTTCAGCGACATATTAAGAAAATATGTCGCTTATATTAAAATTATTGCGACGGTTAGCGACGTTAACAGTGGACGTCGCTAACTTTTTTACTTAGGGCACATGACTCCCTTTTCCCCCTCACTCGAAAAATTGAAACTCGAAATTTTTTTCCCCCTCTCCCCCCCGGCGACTCCCTCCCCCGCGGTGACTCCCTCCAACCCCCGGCGACTCCCTCCCCCGCGGTGACTCCCTCCCCCTCCCGTCGACTCCCTCCCCCCCCCCGTCGAGCTCCTCTTCATCCTGGAGCTCCTCCTCCTCTCCGGCGGTAAACCCTAACCTAATTCCTCCTCCTCCTTCTCTCCCACACACACACACACCCACCCACCCACCCACCCCCCCACACACACACACACACACACAAACTCGAAATTTTGGACACTGACACTGTGTGTGCGTGTTTTGGACACTGACACTGACACGGACACGACCCTTGGACACTGACACGATCCTTGGACATGTTTTGGGTTTTCCCTTACAGCTTGCGTCTTGCATTTAGAAAATAAAAGATTTCCATGTGCATTTCATACTACTCGGAAAGAATAAACAACAATCTCTCTTTAATTTTTTTCCTATATATAATTACCTACTTGTCCATTTTAAACTTAATGAACAATTTTACTCAGTAAACATAACAAGGATATGTTTGGAACAAAAAAAAATTACGGTGAAGCCTCAACTTTTCTTATTATATAGTAGTATAGATAGAAAAAATCCTTGAGATATGAAACGTAACATAATGATAGAATGTGATCGGAACTCTGGACCTTAGCAAAAATGCATTTCAATCACAATACCACACCTTTTCTTGCAATTATAAATGACTTAAGCTGCTATTTTCTTGATTTTCTTAAACTATATATATATGCTCTAAATTAGGTCTGGAAGATGTGAAGAATCAAAGTATGCCTAAAACGAGGGGAGAGATAGTAGCTGAGAAAGTGTATTTTTAATGTGCATGAAACCAATATCAAGAAGAATGTCATTAGTCTAGAGTCCTAGACGGATTCTAAATATACATGACAAACAAACAGAGATACAGGAAAATAAAAGATTTCCATGTTTTGGACTAGTGTTTTAGAAACGCCAATTTGATATAAAAGTCCATCCGGAATGTAACTTGCGTCTTGCATATTTCACACATAATAGAACCCCGAATGAAACAATTAAACAGTAGCTATGGATGAATGTCACATGTTGGAAATTCGTACCATGTATATAGGGTTGCTTATAATTTGGACACCTGGAATAGTCGCAAATGAATAGAGTGCATTATTCAAGTATAGTTTCCATTGTGGTTTGTGGGAGGAGAGCCATTTTTTTCTTGGAGCTCTCGTTGAACTAGCTTTGGCTGGTTTGAGCCAAAGTCATCCAGAGGTGTAAGTGAAGTGTAGTCTAGTAACTGTCCAATGTCGGTATAGTATCGGAACATGCCAATGTCGGTATTGGCCTGTTGGATAATATCATTGTTATTAGTAACTGTCCAATGTCGGTATAGTATCGGAACATGCCAATGTCGGTATCGGTCTGTATAGTATCGGTATCGGAACATGCCAATGTCGGTATCGGTCAATATTTGGTATCGGTATCGGTCTGTATAGTATCGGTATCGGAACATGCCAATGTCGATATCGGTCAATATTTGGTATCGGTATCGATCTGTATAGTATCGGAACATGCCAATGTCGGTATCGGTCAATATTTGGTATCGGTCTGTATCGGATCGGAACATGCCAAACCGTATCGGTATCGGTCAATATCATTGTTATTAGTAACTGTCCGCTACTAATGTGTGTCCCATAATAAGACATTATATACGAATTTGTGCCTGTTGGATAATGTGTGTCCATCTTTGCAGAATTATTTTCAAATGGATATGAATTACTACTTGCGGAATCGTTCATGGATGTACAATCGTCGTCCTGATGATATGTGTGGTGTGTGGGATGAATACATAGCGGGAGTAGAGCAGTTCCAGCAGTTTGCTAAGGCGTTCCCTCAGTACATGGACGGCACCAAAATTAAGTGTCCGTGTGTGAAATGTCATAACGTGAAATATTATCCAGAAGTGGAAGTGACATATCATTTGTACTCGAGGGATTTCACGCCTAATTACTATCAGTGGACCGCACACGGAGAACTTGTGTCTTTAGCATCAGAGCCGGAGCCTTACGTTGAGCCGTATATGCATGCGGGACCTAATTTTGTTTCAGATAATCATGCATACGACGACGGGTGCGTGAACATGGTTTTCGACGCTGCGGGGCCTAGTTTCGTTCATGATGCACCTGAGGAGGCACCGAACGCCGATGCTGCACAGTTCATGGAGTTGCTGGAGAATATAAGGACTCCATTGTATCCTGGTTGTGAGGATCATTCACCGTTGGAGGTGGTTACAAGACTGTTGAGCATTAAGTCAGATTTTAACATGTCGCAAGAATGCTATAACCGAGTGTTGGAGTTGATTATAGAGATCTTGCCGGCGGGTGCTAAGTTGCCTAAAGACTTCTACCGGTCTAAGAGGATGGTGAGATCGCTCTGGATGGGATACGAGAAAATCGATTCCTGTCGCAATGGGTGCATGCTGTACTACAAAGACGACAAGGACGCAGATGTGTGCAGATTTTGTGGTGCTGATCGCTATAAGACAACTAGTACAGGAAGGTCTACCGGTGCAAGAAGACCGACCGATTCAATGCACTACTTGCCTTTAAACGCCGCGGTTGCAAAGATTATTTATGGTGAAAGAGACGGCCGAAAATATGAGTTAGCACATGCGAGAACAGATTGAAGGAGTGTTGGATCACCCATCCGATGGAAAAGCGTGGAAGCACTTTGATCGAGTGTATCCAGATTTTGCTTCAGATCCGCGAAATGTCAGGTTGGGACTATCTTCTGACGGTTTTACTCCTTTTGGTCTTTCGGGATCCCAGTATTCGTGCTGGCCTGTGATTGTTACTCCGTATAACCTACCGCCTTGGATGTGCATGAAGACTCAGTACATATTTCTAACCGTTATAATTCCTGGTCCGAACAATCCCAAGAGGAACATTGATGTGTACTTACAGCCTTTGATAGATGAGTTGAATCAGTTATGGAAAGTAGGCGCTAACACGTACGATGTTTCCAGGAAGCAGAATTTTCAGATGAAGGCAACCCTTATGTGGACCATCAACGACTTTCCGGCCTATGGAATGTTATCTGGATGGAGCACTCATGGCCGTCTCTCATGTCCGTATTGCATGGACCGTAGTAAGGCTTTCCGCTTGAAACACGGCGGAAAGCCGTGCTTCTTTGATTGTCATCGGCAATTTCTGCCAAAAGATCATCCGTTCAGAAGGAACAGGAATGCTTTCCGTGCCGGCGTTGTAGAGAAGGGTGATCCACCGCCAAGGTGGTGCGGAGACACGATATGGGAGGAGGTTAAAGATTTTCCAAGTGCTATCGAAGATCCTACAACTGGATACAAGTGCGATGGATTTGGTAGAGTTCATAACTGGACAAAGAGGAGCATATTCTGGGATCTGCCATACTGGAGTACCAATCTGATCAGACATAATCTTGATGTCATGCATATTGAGAAGAATGTGTTTGATAACATAATTAATACTGTGATGGACGTAAAGGGAAAAACGAAAGACAATCCCAAGGCCAGGTTGGACTTAAAAGAAATATGCAAACGCCCTGCGTTGCATTTGATACAGCAGAATGGAAAACAGTTCCTTCCGAAGTCAATTTTTTTGCTGGACAAGGAGGATAAAGTGAGACTTTGTCGGTGGATCCAGGGCCTAAAATTCCAGACGGATATGTGTCAAATCTGAGAAGATGTGTCGATCCGAAGGAAAACAAATTGACGGGTATGAAGAGCCACGATTGTCACGTATTCATGGAGAGGTTAATTCCGATTGCATTTCGGGAATTCTTACCGCAGGCAGTTTGGGATCCATTGACGGAGCTTAGCATATTCTTCAGGGATCTTTGTTCTAAGAAATTGCTCGTTGATCGTCTAGAAAAGCAAGAGAAGGACATTGCGGTAATACTATGCAAGCTAGAGAGGGTGTTTCCTCCTGGATTCTTCGACTCTATGGAGCATTTGCCGATTCATCTATCCTATGAGGCACGTGTTGGTGGACCCGTCGAATATCGATGGATGTACCCATTCGAGCGACATTTGAATCACCTAAAAAGAAAGGTGAAAAATAAGGCACGGATCGAGGGTTCTATTTGTGAAGCCTATGTTCTCGAGGAGATTACAAACTTTTGTTCGATGTATTTCAAGCCTCATGTTGTAACTAATAGAACGAGAGCTTCCAGAAACGACGAGGGAGATCATGAAAGTAATGATACAATACTGAAGGTATTCAATGCTCCAGGAAAGCCATCGGGTAAGATAAAAAAGAGATATCTGAACGATGATGAGCTAAGGGCTGCTCAGGTGTATGTATTACTCAACTGCGACGAGGAAGAAGTAGAGAAACTGGAGGGGTAAGTAATTAATACGTCTATATTATTTTAATAGTGTTAATTATTATACTATTACATTAATTGAACGATGTTGTTTTCAGCATATTTAATGATGATGTGAGGTCGGGTAGGCCACACATAACAGAAGAAGAACTAGAACAAGAAATGAGGCGTTATTTTCCATCATGGTTGAGTGCATATGTAAGACTTGAGAACTCTGTAATTACCTTTTTGTATATGCACTTGATTGAGAATGAGCTTAATTGCTTCTTTCGTGGTATTTAGGTCGATCGTCCATACGCAAGACTTGAGAATGAGTCTATTAGAACGCTAGCCAAGAGACCAATTTATGCTACAAAAAATATGGCCAAGCTACTGTGTTAATGGGTTTAGGTTCAAGTCAACAACTTGCCCGATCAGAGACAACTTTGTGGATCTCGATTCCACCAAAAACAGCTGTTTGTGTATCAGATCTTCGAACTACAAAGATGTTGATGCGGGCAACGATTTCTATGGCGTGTTACGGGAGATTGTGGAGCTGACATATAGTTATGGAATAGAGCCTGCTAAGATTGTGTTATTCAGGTGTGATTGGTTCGATCCGATTGAAGGTCAAGGTTGGAAAGTAGACAAGCACGGTCTTGTTGATATAAACTATCGGCGTCGATATCAAGCCTATGAACCATTTGTCCTATCAAGTCAGGCTCAGCTCGTGTACTTCACAAGTTATCCTAAACGGGGAACAACAAGGTCGGACTGGTGGGCAGTATGCAAGACCAAAGCTAGAAATACCTTTGAGGTTGACGATATAGCTTATCAACAGGATGAACTACCTCTTGTAACAAATATTATAGAAGTGGACACGACGGAAGTTTCCTATTACACATCTAATTGTGTAGAAGAAGTAGAATTATCTGAAGAGGAAGATGCAGATGAAAGTGAAGATGTAGAGGAGAAGAAGAAGAAGAGAAGAAAAGAAGAAAAGAAGAAAAGAAAAGAGAAAAGAAGTAGATGAGCTAAACGAACTAGATGAATTTTCAGAAGAGGATTAAATCTGTACGTTTGTTTTATAATCATATTTGACACTTTAGTGACACTTCTATCATATAAATCTGTGACACTTCAGTGACACTTTATTGACACTTTTATTGACACTTCAGTGACACTTTTTGACTATGGTATTTTTCAAAAATCTGTGATATCTATCATATAAATATGTTTTTTTGTTTTATTGTCATATGTTTTATTGTCAGGTATGACTAGACCATCTGGACGACGCGGAGGATTATATATTAGGCAGCCCCGTCAGCCTCGGGCTGGGGATGGAGAGGGCAGTCCGTACCCTCATCCTCATCTCCGAGTACGCCAGTGTACCGTTCTGTTCCCGGTCCATTAGCGGGACAGGGCAGTTCTAGCAGGTTGGCGACTCCTCCCTCGTCGTCCAGCCTTCCTGTTCCTGGTCCATTACCGGGACAGGGCAGTTCTAGCAGGTTGGCGACTCCTCCCTCGTCGTCCAGCCTTCCTGATCCCGCGTCCAGCATCCCTGATCCCCGTCCAGTATTCCTACTGTCGACGGCTCTATGGAGGGAGCCCACGCCAATCATATGGAGGACGGCGATCAGACTGATCCTGCCCAGGCAGGAGGTGAGAGCGACCCTCCATGCGCTCCCCCGGGCGAGACGCGTATGGAGATTTGGACGGACGGGCCTATGAAGTAAGTTAATTAATTATTATATATTTCTCAAATGATTATATGTACATATATTCATGAAAAATTATTATTGTATAGATATCGGCCTTCTGCAGTACAGAGACAGCTGGGGACATTTGTGAGGCAGAACTATGGTGGGCCTTGGCTCAACTACTCAGATGCTCCCAGATAGGAAGGCCTTTTGGTTCGCCCACTTCAAGGTAAAATTTTTTTTTATTTTTAAATTTTAATAATCATTTGTGTATATTATACAACTTTTGTATTTTACTTCTTGTAGAGGACCTATTTCTATCCACCACACCGGGCGGCGAGGATCGAGGGCCAATTTTCTGCCGTCATAGCCAAGCTCATCCGTGATGCAATCGACGACCAGAAGCGTCGTGATCGCGCCGGACGTCCGATCCAGGGTTGGATTACGCCAAGAGTGGACTGCGATGAAGGCTAGATTCAGCGAGCGCCAGTACCAGGAGCGGTCTGAGAAGGCCAAGGTGGCGCGGTCGAGCGCCGGTAAGTGGTGTGGCTCCATTCCGATGACGGAGCATTTTCGTCGTCTAGTACATTTCCTATGACGGACATTAATTTAATATAGTTCGATATAATGTTTAATACTAATAATAGATAATATATTTTAACAGGTAAAGAAGGGTGAGGACCCGAACATGGTGACCGTCTTCCTGGTCACCCATCGGAGGGCTGGGGACTTCATTGACGAGAGGGCGACGCATGCATATGTACGTTCTATTCAACTAATATTAACTGACTATAATTTAGAAAATAGGAAAATAGATATCAATATAGACTTTAGTAAACACTTACACGTTAGCAAACATGTTCTAGGCCGAGTTTGTTCGGCTACAGAAGGAGGCGGCTGATGCTGCTGCTGCTGCTAGTGCGCAAGCAGAGAGAGGGGCTGGTACTTCCTCCCAGCCGCCTGCAGAGCCATCGCCGGACGAGCTCTGGATGACCGCCGTTGGCGGTCTTCAGAAGGGTACGTACTACGGTACGGGATCCTACGGCGCGTATTTGGCTTCGGAGTCATCCCGGGCCCCCTCGGTCAGTGCGCAGTCTCCGGCTATGCGCATCGTCACGAGCTGAGGATGTTCGTCGTCAGATCAAGGAGCTGCGTCGCGAGTTGCAGCAGCAAATTTCTGATGCGGTCGAGCGACGATCCGGCCCTCCGATCGTCACCGGACGATTTGATGCGGTCGAGCGCAGTATACAGGAGCTGATGAGTCTGCATCAGGCTGCAGCTGCCAACTTGTAGACGCTCACCGAGTCTACGCAGCCACGGAGCATAGACAGGTCGAGCTGGACGGATCGCAGAGGAGCCTTTCTCTCTCAGTCGCTCAGTATACTGAGAAGGTGGTGAGTGCCCTTGCTGCGCATGGTGAGCGACTGCGAGAGCTGGAGCAGGTACGTCCTCCGGGTCCATCGACGGTGCCGACTCCAGATACTGCACTGCCTCCGGCGCCGACTCCAGACATTGTACTGCCTCCTACTACGCCCGGTACAGCTCACCCAGGAGCAGTATGACTACATTCTATCCCAGTTGCGCGGCAGGGGTCCGCAGTAATTTTATTGGTTTTTTTATGACTTGTATGTATTGGCCCTATGGGCAAATTGTTTATTCATACACTGTTGTTTATACACTTGGTGGGAGACTTTTTATCATCTTTCATTTTTATTTGACTCTATTGGATGTTTGTGAGGATGGTGTTTGTGATATTTACTCTGCACTGTCTCCTATTTTTATTGTGATATTTACTTTGTGATATCTGCGACGGGATGACAAATATACCTACGCTGGGTTATAAGCGATGATTTGATATACAAAGGAGATGCTGCCGAAATTTTAAAAAAATATATTGTGTATTTTTGTTATGATGTGTGTCTGTGTTACAGTGAATGTGAAATACAGTGTTCGGAACCATCGACAGTTTCGATTACTGTTGTATGTTTTATCTTGGATAGAAATAGCAACAGTTCAGGGTGCACTTCTGAGAGCTTCATTTTCACGGCCTTCACTTTCTCGGACGTCGTAAAGGTTCCCGAGAAGGTGAAGGACGTGAAGAGGAAGCTCCGAGAAGTGCACCCTGAACTGTTGCTCTTTCTATCCAAGATAAAACATAGAACAGTAAGCGAAACTGTCGATGGTTCGAACACTGCACTTCACACACACTGTAAACACAGAAACACAGCATAACAAAAATATCAATTATATTTTTTTAATTTTTTTTTTAACATTAGCGACGTATAGCGACGTTCTGCGATGTACTGCGACGTCACACAAACGTCGCTATACGTCGCTAACTAGCGACGTTACGTCGCTCGACGTCGCTAATACACGTCGCTACGTTGCCCACGTGGCCACGTGGATGCCATGCCTCGTCATTATTATAAAATTTTGAAGCGTCGCTAGTGGTCGCTTTACGTCGCAATGTTGGCGACGTACTTATACGTCGCTCTCTGTCGCTCATTTTGCGACGTCTAGCGACAATGGACGCCGCGTCGCAAATAGCGACGTTCGGCGACGAAATTACCATCTGCGACTTGCCTATAAGCGACGTAGGTTTTTCGTCGCTAAATACGTCGCAAATCATTGTTAGCGACGTACTGCGATGTATTTAGCGACGTCTCCTGACGTCGCTAATCTGGGTTATTTTAGTAGTGCTAGATCTGATAAAAAGACATGTTCGGATCTAGGAGCGGACGACGAAGACGAGATAAGTCGTGGAGTGGGCGTGACGTGATCGAAGAGGAGAAGCATCGATGGAGGAGATCATCAAGAAGCTGGATCCTACAGAGGTTGCGACGTTGATAAAGATGTCGGCTGGTGAGAGTTACGACACGAACCTTGCCGAAGTTAGAGCTTCCCTCCATCGATCTGAAGCTGGATGGACCAGCCACCTATCTGAGCTGGTCACGGCGGGTGAGAAGAACCCTCACAGGAAAGAACCTGGAGGGGTTCCTGTCGGGCGAGAAGACAGAGCCGGATGAGGGCTCGGCGGGATGCGACGACTGAAAGTCCACTCATATGGTGATCTACATCTGGCTTCTCAACTCTTTAGTCCAGTCTATTGCCGCCACAGTAGACGGCATTGAGATGGTGAAGGACGTATGGAAGAAGTTGAGGAGGACATACGATGGCGTGGGGAATAACTTACGTATTTTTCAGATCAAGGGAGATTGATGACACCGTTCAAGGAGAAGAATACTGTGCAAAAACGCCACAGAGCTGGAGCGACTGTGGTTGGATTACGATTACTCCTCAGATCGGGCATGCTGTGGGGACCCGAAGTGCAAGGAAAGACATGTATGTCTGCAGGAGAGGACAATGAAGTTCCTTAAAGGAATGATTGCAGCATTTGCTCAGAGGACAGCCCTACTTCTAGCCCAACCGAAGATTCCTACCCTTGAGGAGGCTATCTCGGCAATGATCCAGGAAGAAACACGCATCAAACTGCAAGCAGGGACAAGTGGCCCTCCTGAAGAGAAGTCAGTACTAGTGGCCACCAGTTTGGGCGACATAGGTCCGAAAGGGAAGTATTGGCAGCACAATCGGCAGTGCTACAACTGCGAGGAGATGGGTAATCATCGGCATGCTTGCACCAAACCGCCAAAGGAGGGAAATTCAGGCGGTAGATGCGGGCAATTCGGTGGACGGGGAATCTTTAGAGGACGAGGCCGTGGTCGTGGAGGTCAACGAGATGGTCGAGGAGGCTATCGAGCAAACCTACTGGTAGCAGAAGGCAATGAAGGAGCTAGTGGTACTTTTACTGAGGAGGGCCAGACACTGATGGGCATGCTGGAATCACTCAGAAGAAAGCAGAGGGCGTCAAACGAGAGAAGCGAGGAGGCTTCTACCTCATTCTCTTCCATGTATGCCCATCCATCTGAAGGTACTAACGATCCACTTCTCTTGCATCTATGTATTCCCCTCGACCGTCAGACTGGATAATTGACTCGAGAGCATCTCGACACGTGACGGAGAAGGCTAGTGAGTTCTCCTCCTACACTCACCTATCATCGACAGACAATATTCAAACAACTGATGGGATATTCCAGCCAGTAGTCGGTAAGGGTACTGTAATTATACGGGTTTGGTAAAATTATCCAATGTTTTGCATGCTCCTTCTTTTCCAGTCAGTTTTTTGTCCATTAGTTCCATCATCCTTCAACTAAAATGTATTATCTCATATGATCATATCTCTTCTTCTCATATAGATTTTATTGTATCATTGGATAGTGTTATTGTACCTAACAATTGACAGGTAGCCAAGAACAATCCAAAGTAGAAAGTAGCAATGCATGAGGAGTTGGGAGCTCTGGAGAAGAACCGAACTTGGGAGCTGGTGAGACTGCCAGAAGGAAAGAGAGCTGTCGGATGCAAGTAGGTTTTCACTGTGAGGCATAACGCAGATGGACAGGTTGAGCGCTACAAAGCTCGATTGGAGATAAAAGGATACAGTCAGACGTACGGCATCGACTATGACGAGACCTTTGCACCAGTGGTAAAGATGAGTACAGTCAGGACCTTGATCTCTCTGGCAGCCAATGGAGGATGGAAGCTACACCAACTGGATGTGAAGAATGTATTTCTTCATGGGATCTAGTGGAGGAGGTGTACATGGAAATACCACCAGGATTCGGCACCAATCAGACAGAAGGCAAGGTCTGTAGGCTGAAGAAGTCCCTCTATGGACTGAAGCAGTCTCCTCGAGCGTGGTTTGACAGGTTCAGAGGGAATGATAGGGATGGGATATCAGTAGATCAATGCTGATCATACTGTATTCTTCAGACGAAGTGGAGGCCACATCACCATGCTTGCGGTGTATGTGGATGATATGATTATCACAGGCGATATAGCCCAACTCAAGGGGAAGCTTGGCAAGGAGTTTGAGGTGAAGGATCTTGGCCCTCTTCAATACTTCCTTGGGATTGAGATTGCTCGAGATACAGAGAAATTGTTCTTTCTTAGAGGAAGTACGTACTGGACCTGCTTACGGAAACATGGATGATGGGATGCAAACCAGCTACGATACCGATAGACCAGAAGTTCAAGCTCGATGCTGAAGTCGGAGGCTGAAGCCGGTTGACTGGAATATATCAGAGATTGGTGGACAAGTTGATGTACTTAAGCCACACCCGACCTGATATCAGCTTTCCGGTCAGCGTAGTGAGCCGCTACATGCATGACCCCAGAAAGGGTCATATGGACGCAGTGTACCAGATTCTGAGTTACTTGAAGGGAGGCCTCAGAAAGAGACTAATTTTCAAAAGGAATAATCATGTGAGCATCGAGGACTATTGTAACTATGACTGGGCTAGATGTGCTGACGACAGGAGATCTACTTCGGGATACTGCATAGTTGTAGGAGATAACTTGGTCTCTTGGAGGAGTAAGAAGCAGTCAGTGGTGGCCAGATCAACAGCTGAAATAGAGTATAGAGCTATGGCCTTGGGAGTCACAGAACTATTGTGGTTGAAAAATAAGCTGATGGAGCTGAAGATGGACCAGGGAGCCAAAATAAATTTATGATGTGACAACCAGTCAGCTATTAGTATTGCCAACAATCCAGTACAGCATGACAGGACCAAGCATACCGAGATTGAAGATTCTTCATCAAAGAAAAGCTGGATAGTGGACTACTAGAGCTGGGCTATGTTCCAACCAAAGATCAGGTAGCAAACGGACTGACCAAGGGGCTTAGCTCTGTCAGCATGATGAGAGGATGTGATAAGATGGGGTTAGTGAATATCTTTCGTCCATCTTGAGGGGAGTGTTGGAATATCCTATTAGTATATTTGGTATGTTGGAATATGTATTGGAATATCCTATTGGTATTTTTTGTATGTTGGAATATGCCATAGGATATTCCTATAGAGAGTTAATGTAATGAGGAGGTTGTAAGGCTATAAATAGCCAAGAGATTATCAATAAAATAACAACTATCTTTCGTCTATCTTTTAACTAATCAAAATTTCATATACATAGATGGATTATCAATTTAAATAAATAATATAATTCATAAGGAAATAAATAAATCTCTACTATTATAAAGGGGCTTCAAACGGCTCAAATTTGAGCCGTCTAAGCCGTGTATATCATCAACCATTTTCTTTTAAAAAAATTAAATTATGTAAAAAAATATGTTGAAAAAAATTTATATTTGTTATATATATTCACAAAATGGGGATTTGAACTCAGCCAAACAAGTAGAAACCTCCAACCTTAACCACATGAGCTAGAAAAATATTTGATTATAGTTGGATAATATTTTTATTATATGTTATCATACGTGCAGAGCACGTACATTTATTAGTATATATATATATATATATATATATATATATATATATATATATATATATATATATAAATTCATACTAAAAAAACCTATAAATAGGATGAAGTATTATCCTAAAATTATTATATTTAAGTAAATGGAAACCTAAGGGCATGTTTGGCAATTATATGGATAGTGGTTATGATCAGGTACTTTTAGAGTGTTGGTTATGAGGTCAGGGTCCGATTTTTGGTGGTTTAAGTAGCGACTTTTAAACCAGTCCAATCCATACTTGGTAATTCATTAAGGAGCGGTTCTGAAAGTTTTTTACATGAATAAAATTATATATATATCCAAATATAAACAAAATGGTCCCGCTACGGGAACTGCCACCAAGTTCAC
Organism: Iris pallida; assembly: GCA_029216955.1. Classification (NCBI taxonomy): domain Eukaryota; kingdom Viridiplantae; phylum Streptophyta; class Magnoliopsida; order Asparagales; family Iridaceae; genus Iris; species Iris pallida. The sequence goes on along the minus strand of JANAVB010036765.1, from coordinate 17,377 downwards.
GGCACGATGAAATAATAGAAACGTCTGGTTGAAAGTAGAAGAGAAATTTTTTAAAACTTACTGGGAAATGTCGAAAAAAGTAGCATGAAAAAAAATAGTGTAGGACATTAGTAGTTATATATTTCTGGTGAGTATATAAATGGAATAAAATATAAAATCTCATAAAACCCACCGATTTGGGGTGTTTATAAAGCCGCCTAAAACTACACTACACCGACTTTGAGAGGTTGTTTAGCCGACCAAAATCAGTGCCTCAAAAAAAAAATTAACAAGCAAGATTTTCATAATCCGTTGGTCAAAAAATGCTCCAAAACCCACCATGAAAATACAGTTACCAAGCAGACCCTAAAGAATTATATACATACAGAGAGAGAGAGAGAGAGGAGAGAGAATATATACTACTTAAAGCATCATTAAATAATGCTCAAAATTTCATCTTGAGTCCCAATATTTTGGAAAAATATAAATGTATAATGAGTTGGGTTTGTACGAGAATAGTAGAAAATGATAAAATGAGCTTTGGTCCCAAAGATTGTGTGGTCAAAATTAATTAGAAAAAATAATAATGTAAATCTAGAATTGGACTTCAAATTGGACTTGCTATTCTACAATAATTTCCTACATTATGAATCTAGAAATTCTCAGGCCCAACCTACAGCTCCCTCCTGTGAGTGCATTGGGCCTGAAAAATTTAGAAATTGACACCTAAAATGAGTCTTACTATTATTTTACAAAATGAGCTCCTACATTCTAAAGCCAGAACCTAGAAAATGGGTTGGGCCTGCTCTTACTAGTAGTCATGAGATAAGAGGACCTATAAACCTAATTAACCTAACCCTGCCTATATATTGCCTCCTCCGCCAAATCTATCTATCTATACATTTCTACATCCTCCCCATATAAACCTATATTATTACTTGATAACCCATACATACATACTTATGGCATCCTCCTCTATACGCAGAAGAAGAAGAAGATGCCGCCTCTCCTCCGATTTCATCATGTGGGAGATCCTTCCACGTCTTCCCGTGAAGACCCTCTGCAAGTTCCGTTGCGTCTCGAAATCATGGAACCATCTCCTTCGTTCCGACCCCGATTTCCTGCGGCTCCATTGGCAGAGGTCCAAACGGAACCCCAGGCTCCTCGTAATAACTCTCCGTCACAACGACGGCGTCGCGAAGAGCGTTCCTTTCTTCACCATGAAGGCGGACGGGCACGGCGGAGAGAGAAGGTTGGTGGCGGGCCCCACTGCTGATCTGGGGGGTTTCGGCTCGGGGATAGAGCCCCTGCGTAAGAGGGTGTCAGCGTGCCGTGGCCTCGTGCTGGTGTACACCCGGTTCACGATCCTCGTCTGGAACCCCGCAACGGGAGAGCGGATAGACATCAAGGTCCCTCCACCCCCAGGAAACAATAACCACGCAACATTACTATTTGGTCACCTATTCTTAGGCGACGATATTGTTGCGGCAATAGGTTACGTCGAGTCCACCAGAGAATATAAGGTGCTGCTTTTTCGCACGAGCTATGAGATGTCTTGGCACGTCCTGACAATAGGCGACTCGGGCGGGGGGTGGAGGGCAACGAAGAACCCGCCTGTACGGTACTACCTGCAACGACAACGTTGTTGTCGTCGGCGGATTCGTCCACGTGCTGTTGTCAAAACCATCTTCTTCTGATCTTGGCATAGCTCGATTCGATCTTGAGAAGGAGGTTTGGTCGACGATCCCGGGTGCAGACCTCGCTCCTACTCTGCACGAACACTACGAATTGTTGCTCAGGGAAGTGAACGGGTTCTTGTGCTTGGTGCAGCGCAGCTCACGTAGGTATCGCGTGGACATTTGGTTACTCAAGGACTACAACAAGGGTATCTGGGTAAAAAATACACAATCTACATTAAGTACTACGACTCAGGTTTGAGGTGGATGAGGGTTGAACCCTTGACAATCGAGGAACGGAAGAATCTTGTTTTCAAGTACAAACTTGAACTTAATCTTTTATTATGATCCTAAAAACGAAAGTTTCCAAGAATTTTACCTGGTCGACAAGGAAGATTTTCCAATCATGTTGCCAACATTGTATGCGGAAACCTTGGCATCCATGAAGAGAGGTCAAATTGGTCGTATAGACAGATGTCCAGTTGTTTGAGTATTGTTTTTTATCAAATTGTCCTTCAATATCATAACTACTGGAGAAAAACTGAACCCTTAGCTAAGGCTAAGGGTGATCCAGACTTTTATTTTTATTATTATATTTTGTTCTTGTTTCTTAGATGAAATGGAATAATATCTATCTATGTTTTGCATACTTTACCAATAGCAACTCATTGCATTAATTAACTTTTAATAGAGTACTACAAAGAAAATCAAAATCATTGCAATTATTAAAACTCAATAATTTATTCTGGAATTATGGTATTGTAACATTGTTGTGTGTTGCCAAAATATTCTTCTGGCATAGCTCGATAAGATCCCGAGAAAGAGGATTTGATCCCCAAAAAGAGGATTGGTCGGCGATCCAAGGGGTAGACCCGCTTTCTCAGTACAAATTCTACCATTTGTTCCTTAGAGAAGTGAGTGGGCGCTTGTGTTTCGTGCAGTTTAGCGAAGGTTGGTCTCGTGCATACATTTGGTTCCTGAAGGACTACGTCGAACCCTTGATAATTGAGGAGGATGGAAGAATCTTGTTTTCTAGCGGAAACTTAAACTTACTCTTTTATTATGATCCTAAAAGCGAAATTTTCTAAGAAATTTACTAGGATAAGGGTGACCTCAGGCTATAGTCAACTTTGTATGCAGAAAACTTCACATCTTTGAATAAATGTAAAATTGGTCATATAGGCAGATCTCCATCCTAGTTGGGTTTTTTTTCTTATCTATTTGAGTATGTCCCCCCCCCCCCCCCCCCCCCCCCCCCCCCCCCCCCCCCAAAATATTCGTAATACTTGTTTATCTATTTACTTGTTTATCTATTTTCTTAGTTATGAAAAGACAACAACTAGTTGGACTTGAAAACAAATGAACTTGTAGTTGGAATGGAATTGAAACTCTTTATGTATCCATCTATATTTGTTGTGCATCTATTGCCATCCCTGCAGATTTTACAGAAAATAGACCAAGTTAATTAATGGGGTCCTACAGGAATTGACTTGATAAAAAAAATTAAGATACTCAGACAGTATATAGTTAATTACATAGTTAATCATCAGATACATACTCATTCAGTATAGTTCCTCCTACTAAGTACACATGCACATGTAGTTGTGCTTCCTTTACTAGATGAATTTTACACATATAGCTGTGCAAAGAGCTGTGAATTCTAGTTGTGCAGAGAGCTGTGCATAGAATTCACATATAGCTTAGCTGTGTAAAAAACAGTACTATGGAGCAACAAAATCAACATTTTAAGTGATTCATATGCCTTTCAAGTTGCCACAAGTTCCCTGTTGCACAGTCGATATTTAAGATTTCTAAGGATAACCCTTGGATTGTTGCATCAAAGGCACAATATCAATTAATTATTTTTTATGGTTGAGCTATGTTATGATGTTCGGCCAGGACATATTGGTGAATTTTTCACATGTTGTGTTGATCTGGTTCGAGTGTAATTTTTTAATCAATGGTAAGGCACTTACTTTATTCATGTACTAGATGATTTAGTTTCCATGTTTTTGTCACAGTAATGACTTACATAATACTAGCACTAGTAATGTGCACGTGCAATACACGTGCGTAAAAAAAATTAAATTTTTTAAATATGAAATAAATTTATTATGAAAAATGCCACTATTAGGAATTGAACTTAAGCAATGCCTCACATCTTAGACACTTGAATTAGAGTTATTTAGTTATAAATAAATCATATTAGGTAAATCCTTGGTTAAGATTTTTTTTTAAAAATAATTAGTGAGTATTTAGATAGTTATTAGTTATTTTTTATTAATTTTTTCAATTTATCTAAATGATGATATGTATACGACTTAGACGGCTCATTTTTTAGTTGTTTCTATGCCACATTATAACAATAGAGATTTCTTAGAACATGTTATTGGTGAGTGTCTTTACTGCATTACTTTTTTTGCTCTAAAGTTGTGGGTCTGCCTATTGTCTCAACTTGAAGCACTATGCTACTTGCTTGTCACTTTGAGACTTGAGGAGTATCTCAACTTTATCTAACGGTTATTAAGCTATAAACATAATGCTAAATAAATAATAATAATAGGGATATTTTAGCATATGTCCCTATTTCAAATGATGAAACTAGCATATGCCTCCACAATTTTTTTTAACTAGCAAATACCCTCACCTTTATGTAAAACAACAACAAAAAATTCAAAAAAAAGTGGAGGGTAGATCTTAAATTTTTTTACTTTTCGTACCAAAAATAGGGGTATTTGGTAGTTAAAAACAATAATGGGGACATATGCTAGTATCAACATTTAGAATGGGGACATATGCTAAAATATCCATAATAATATGTTAACATCTAGATTATGTTGGTACAAATTGACAAGAAAATGAAGTGGTTGAAGGAGCTTGGAGATTAAATTTCACTACAAAAATACTGTTATTTAGCGACTGATATTACCGACGGAAGTAAATCAGTCGCTAAATAGCGACGAAATAGTGACTACTTAGCTGCTAATAACATATGCACAATACAATCTTAAGTTTCGTCACTATATCCGTCACCTGTTAGTCGCTAGATATGTACCGATACTTAGCGACGAAAATATTGTCGCTGACCACGAGTAAAAGGGGAACAATAACCCTTCCTTACTCAATTCTCAAAAAATTTCACCACCCTCTCTTTTATAAATTTATAAAACATAAGGGTAGTCAGTGTTATAAGTTTCTATAGAAAATATAAAGAAAAATTTGACTAGCACCCAAATTTTTTTTACCCATATTTAAGGTGCACCCCACACAATTACAAGAATGTAAGGTACCCCCACTTCAAACCGTCCTCTGCTGACGGTTAACCCCTTTGAAATTTTTTTGACCAAAATACCCCCTCTTCTTCTCCGTGTCCCTTTTGCTGCCCCCTTCCCGTCGCATGTCAACGCTCCCCCACCACTGTGTCGCCGGAGCCCCACCACCCTCTCTTCCTCACGTGGTCCCCCTGTAGTGCCCCATCCCTACATCGTGCCCTGTTTCCGTCCACGGGGTGCGCGAGAAAGGAACACTATCGCTATCGACTCGGTCGGGACCGATAGGTCGGGATCGATCGAATTGGTCGAACGGGAACGGTTGAATTAAGATCCATCCCGTCATGGAGTCTTCGGAACCAAGACCCATATTCAGCGGTTGTACCTCGAGGATAGACTCTGCACTGAGTCGGAAGAGACCTCCCGTTGCTCTGCTTTTTATTTCGCAATTGCTTCTTTGGCTTTGGTTTTCTTAATGCGTTTTTGTGAATATTTTCGATGGTTTTCATGGCTTGCGTTTCGAACTTCGCATTCGTATCGAATTTCTTGAATAATACAGTGTTCTAATCAGTTGCTTGTGCGATTTCAGGTAATCGTGTAGGCAACGTCTAGCGCGGCCAACCAGTTTCTCGCCTCAAGTAAATACTAAGGTGAGTGGCTGACCCTTCTTCCCTCGACCCTCTTCTCTAATACATTATCAAAACTTGACATTTTATGCTAGATGTAATGCAACGACATGAATGATGTTCCAATGAACGGTCACACAACGTCTCACGTACACGAACTATACAACTGCTTGTCATATAACCTTATCGTGCTTGCAATTACAGTATTATATAAAACCGTGCTAAGAAAAGACGAATCGATTAAATGAATGTCACAACAACACCATAAAGATGTGCCTTGAAATAACAATTAACTTAGCACGGTCATGGACAACTTGTCGACAAGGGCGATTGTTTCTTCGGACGGTATCCCGAGGCCACGGGACCGTTCCGGCCTAGGAAAAAACACGGATAGCTATGTCGAATGCATGCGACGGTAGGCAGTGGCTTTCAACGGGGCTCGCTACCTGTGCTGAAGGACCTCTGTCTACCAAGCTATATGTCTAGGATGGCTTGTCGTACCAGTGACCTTCACGAATGCACTCTATTATGTTTCCTTATTATCAACATGATAGGAAGAACATGGTAAGTTTACGCCACAATGACGTGCTCTGCTGGGGGTAAGATCTATCGTTGTTATACTGTTGTGCCTTCAAATATGGGTTTGAATTGATTAGGATGGCTAGAAACTTCACTAAACATTTGCATGCACGTTCACTTAACTTCTTCAACAAATAAAAGCATGGGATTTAAATTGCCACGCACCAGTACAAAGTGTAATATACTGACCCTCGCTCTCAATGGGTACCCGTAACAGGATAGCATGCCAAGGGACTGAAGGCGACGCTCATTTCTTTTGAAGTCTTGCTAGCACGGAGGCTAACTCTGCAATATTTTGAAGACTCAATTCAACTGCATCATGCAGCAAACTCTCACTGATCCCAGGTCTTAGAGAGTCATTTTGATGTTTTGTAAAAAAGGATGTAAATGTATGGAATGACTATCTCATCGATGTCGATTGTAAGCTGGAGAGGCCTCTTTTGTAATCGAGTCTGTAATCTAACTTATTATCAATGAAAATACAAGTTTCTCTATATAAATGTGTTCAATTTCTTTGCGTACCCTTGTAAATGATGTTGTTTCGGATAACCTTATGAACAGCCTTGTGCAAGCTCAACTTAGGCTTGCACGACATCACGTCCGGGGGACGACTATCGATGCTACTGAATCGGGGCGTGACATAATGGTATCAGAGCACGGCTTTACGTCCTTTGACCTTCCGTTCTAAGACTCGAACTCTTGAATCCGCATAGATGAGATATGTCGTTCCATACGAGTGAGTCCGTAATAAGTTTTGTGACTAATGTATTTTGTCTTCAAAAATCCCAGAAGGTACGGCGGTGAACGTGGCGGCGAACGAAGAGAGCGTTTCGAGCGGCTCGAGGGCCGGACCCTCTAACGATGCCATGGAACAGATCTTGCATATGCTGGAAGCGTAACAACGACAAGCTGAGGAGAATCAACGCCAGAATGAGCAACATCGACGGCAGACGGAGGCATGCCAGACTCAGTTCGAGGCCCGATTCGATGCACAATTCAAGTTACAGCAGAAGCACCGTGATACTCTTCAGCAGATCGTTCAGACAGTTGTGGCCAACAACAACTCAGCGACAACCTATGCCATAACCGAGCCTACGGCCAGACGAAGTAAAGTCGAACCGGAGGTACCCGATCCTCTACCTGCAGCACCGAGAAGTTCCAACTTTGAGGTGTCAAATTTCAGCAAACATTTCCACACTTTCTTCTGTGGTACTGAAGACCCTTCTTTGGCAATCGATTGGCTGGAGGAGTTGGAAGACCGGTTCGAGCTTCTGGACGTCGATGATTCCAAGAAAGTCGCCTGCGCTCAACTTCTACTCCGATTGAATGTGCACGACTGGTGGGCCGTACAAAAACGAGCTATCAGATGCGACGACGAGACAACAGTAATCTCTTGGGCCACCTTCCGAGAGGCGTTCGAGATTGAGTACCTCCCTGCAGCCATTCGACAAGAGAAGGAAAATAAATTTATGCACCTAAGGCAAGGAAATATGATGGTACAGCAGTATGCAGCAGAGTTCAATAATTTAGCCAAATTTATTGGAGAATTCTTGCCTTCCACGGAGAGCCATGCTCGACGGTTCGAAGTGGGTCTACGACCATCTATTTATGCCCACGTGTCTATTCCGTAATACAAAATGATGGAGAAGTCTCTCAACCACGCCCTCCGCCTTGAACGCCAATACCCTCCAGGTGCTGCCGGCGCTGTGCATACATACAATCACAAACGCCCTAGCCACGCGGGTGGAAATAATGTGACCAAGCGTCCGAACAACGGGCACTAGCGCAGACATCAGGCACGAAATCAGGGACCTCACTGTACCAAATGCAACCGGAGCGGACATCTTGTCGTCGAATGTGAAGTTCATAATAGCGGGTGTTTCATCTGCGGAAAAGGGGTCACTATCATGGAGATTGCCCGAACCGTAGAAGAAACTTGAACACGTCTTACGATCAGCAGCACCGTCCGGAGAATCAAGTTCCGGCGCCTCGACCACCTCAACCCGCACCACAAAATAGCCTAGATCGTTGCCTCAATGCCCAAGGATGCGTCTACGCTATGACTCTGATATGGTCGTAACAGGTACTTTGCTTTTCAATAATAGCCTACTCGTGTACTGTTCGATTCAGGTGCCACACATAATTTATATCGACGGACTTTATCGCCAAACACAAATTTTCGTTGACACCACTAGGTCTCGATCTTAGTGTTAACGTACCGTCGGGCGTGCCACTACTTACAAACTTGGCCTATGAAGACAGAATTATCTGTATAGGTGGTCAAAAAGTCAGTCTTAATACTATAGTTCTAGACATTAAGGACTATGATATCATTCTGGGAATGGATTGGCTGGGGCCGTGCAATACAACCATCGATTGCGCCAGAAAGATGATCACCTTCCGTATACCAGGAGTGCCTAAATTCTGCTTTTCGTGTGGTGAGGCATCGTCGACCTGCATGCTAATTTTGGTAATTTTTGCTTGGAGGATGCTGCATTCTGGGTACGAAAGCTATTTGGCATCCTTTCAAGACATCGACAGGATGGTACAAACGCGGATCAGATCGACGTTGTGGCAGAATTCTTCGATGTATTTCCGGACGAGCTACCCGGCATGCCCCCCGACCGAGAAATCGAGTTCAGCATCAATACATTCCCCGATACTTGACCGATTTCCAAGGACCCGTACAGAATGGCCCCCGCCGAGCTGAAGGAGCTCAAGGTCCAGTTACAAGTGTTGCTCGACAAAGGGTTTATTTGGCCTAGTATTTCACCGTAGGAAGTGCCCGTGTTGTTCATGAAGAAAAAGGATGGGTCCATGCGTCTGTGCGTCGATTACTGAGAGCTGAACAAGGCCACCATCCAAAACAATTATCTATTGCCCCGCATAGACGACTTATTCGATCAGTTACAAGGCACCTCGATATTTTCCAAGATTGATCTCCGCTCGGGCTATCATCAACTCAAGATCAAGTCAGACGACGTGCAAAAGTCAGCCTTTCGTACTCGGTACGGCCACTACGAGTTAATAGTGATGCCATTCGGCCTGACGAACGCCCCTATCGCCTTCATGGATCTGATGAATCGGGTATTTCGACCCTTTCTTGATAAATTTGTGGTATTCTTTATTGACGATATTCTCCTCTACTCGAAGGACAGGGCGCAACATGCAGAACATCTGCGGACCGTGCTCTAGACACTTCGAGAGAATCAGTTGTATGCAAAGCAGAGTAAGTGCAAATTTTGGCTGAGCAGCGTATCCTTTCTTGGTCACATCATTTCGTCCGAAGGCATTGCAGTCGATCCGATGAAAGTGGAATTTGTTGCTGATTGGAAGCGGCCTGCGTCTGCTAGTGAGATTCAAAGCTTTCTTGGTTTGGCGGAATACTATCGACGCTTCGTGAAAGACTTCACGAAGATTGCATCGCCATTGACTCGCCTCACTCAAAATGGAGTCGTGTATGAGTAGTCGGATGACTGTGAAGCTTCCTTCCAGGAGCTAAATAGTGGCTAATTCGGCCCCTATACTCGCACTTTCGGATGGGCAAGAGGGTTTTCAGATATTCAGCGATGCTTCAGGCTAGGGCTTGGGATGTGTGCTCATGCAGCGAGACAAGGTGATATCCTTCGCCTCCAGATAGTTGAAGCCGTACAAGAAGAACTATCCTACGCACGACTTGGAGTTAGCAGTGATTGTGTTCACATTAAAATTGTGGCATCACTATCTGTATGGCATGACGTGCGTGATCTATACCGACCACAAGAGCCTCAAGTATCTCTTCATCCAGAAGGAATTGAACTTATGACAGAGGCGTTGGCTTGAACTGATCAAAGACTATGACTTGACGATCGACTACACTCCGGGCAAGGAAAATGTGGTGGCGGACGCTCTGAGTCGAAAATATCTTGCCTCGCTATCCATCAACCGCAGACTATTACGGGATCTAGAAGAAATGGGTATCGACCTCAGGGTTCGATTCAAGGATGTACGGTTGGCGCAACTGCAATTAGAGCCGAGTTTGCTGGAAAAGATCAAGACTGCTCAGAAGGATGATCTGTACTAGAAGAAAATATGCGAGTGAATTTCAACAGGTAGTACGACCGACTTTGCGAAAGATAAGACCGGCGTGCTGAGATTGAATGGCCGACTATGTGTTTCGGATGATTCAGAACTACGAAAGGAGATTATCGGAGGCGCATTATGCAAAATATACCTTTCATCCAGGCAGTACCAAGATGTGTAAGGACCTCCGCACGACCTTCTGGTGGCATGGGATGAAGAGAGATGTGGCGCTCTTCGTGTCACAATGCATGGCCTGTCAGCAGGTGAATGCTGAGCATCATAGACCGGGCTAGGAGATACAGAACCTTACTATTCCAGAATGGAAATGGGATCATGTCACTATAGACTTTATTGTTGGCATGCTGTCACGACCCGCACCCTAGAGTAAGGGCACGAGACGTGGGTACGTCCAGCCTACGCCACAGTGTCGGCGGTAGAATGCTGTCCTAGGTCAATTATCTAACAATATAAAGGTACCTGTACAGTATATACACTCCGAATGGAGGTGACACAGAATATACAGTCTCAATCACTTCTAAAGCAGAATGATAAGATAGAAAGATAGATAGATACTGCTGAAATGAAAGGAAATCCATATAAGTACAAACAGAGAGTCTAAGTGTCTAAATACATCACAAAACCACAAATCCCAAGTATCAATATACAGTCATCTAGAATGTAATATAAAAAGACATCCTAGTCTAGAGGAGTGTCGTCCACTGCTAAAAGATCCGGCTGCTGGTCCAAGTCACAGCTGTCATCTAGGTTAGTCCCATAGTAGGTAGGGCAGCCAGCCTCGTTCTCATCCTCTATAATATTCAACAGGTCCAGTCTGGATAGGAGCGAGCACAGTACATCTCATGCAGTTCATAATGTGATAGGATAAATAAATATACAATAGAGTAAGATACAGGAAATGTTGTAGAATATACATGAAGTAAAAAGAAGAGCTGTAATGTAAATAGATACTATAAATAGAGAAAAACAGTGAACTAGTGATTTAGAATACAAGATGAATATGTGAACGGCTTGAATTTGCACATGAGTAATCTAAGAGTTTACACATGAGTATACTACTTTGGAATTGTTCACATGACCATTTATACTCCCCATACCCCAATCAATACACAAGGATCCAGACAGGTTATGTTATCGCACATGATATCACATGAAGGCCCATAATAGGGTGCACATGACAGTACATGAGGGCTCCGTGAACATGAGAGTACATGAATCACGAGAGTGCATATGAATGGTGAAAGCACCGGAGTACATGATGAAAGTGAAACGCACATGACATACTGTAACCCGATGCTTCCGAGGGAGATAACATCTCATGAAGGGATCCATATAGTACCAATCCGTGTTAACGTCGTGACAGCATCAAGTAAAGTAATCTAGTACGTAAATATAAACCCTATCAAGTATGAAACGGTCAGAGAATGTACTCGCCTGATACCCTGGATGTCCAGAAGAAAAATACTGTCTGAGGAGTGGTGTCTGGCTCCTAATCAGAACAGCACAAGTCACTATAAGTCTAAAATGATAATAAGATGTAATTCAATGCATTCTATATGAATCTAGGTCAATCTAGACCAAAGTCAACTCTTGGTCAACTCTGGTCAACCCTAGAAGTCAAACTAGGTCAACTAACCTGTCACGACCCGCTCCCGAATAATCGGACACGAGTCGGACACGTCCAGCCTTCGTCGTTCGACAAGACGAAGCAAGCTGTACCAAGCTAGGAAAAACTAACCAGATAAACATGAAAGTATAGAATCACAGCATCTAAAATCGTATCCCAGAATGATCACCATAATCCACAAATCCAGATATCAATGTACTAGAATCAACAGGAATGAAAAGTGCTATGAACTCTAAAGTCAATATCTCAAAGTAAAGCTAAGTAATCTAAACCTGAAGCCTCAAGCTAAGCCTCATCCTGCTCAGCTAAATCCTGGGCTCTGGCCCATAGAGTAGAACAATGTCCTGCAAGCATACCTGCAACATATCCTATTCAGGAGCGGAGCAAGTACAATTCTAGGTAATGAACAAGACATCATGATATGAAAGTACAAGGAAACGTGAAAAGTACAGGAAAGAACATGTGAAGTACATAAAAGAACATGGTGTGTAAAGTACATGAAAGAACATGGTATGTAAGAACATGAAAGTACATGATATGTAAGCACCTGAAAGAACATGATATCATAGAATCACAGGAAATAAGTACAAGGTATATCTCCTGAACATGTGTGTACTATATTTGAAATATAACTAAATATGTGACCGGCTAGGGTAAGCACATGAAAGCACATGAAAGCACATGAATGGGCGGCTTAGGACCCGCGTGCACGATGCGGGGTCTAAGCTAAACACACCTGAGTTGTTTCTTGGGTTTGGTCACATAAATAGTATATTTCCCCATCCCAGGTACAAGTAATAAGAACAAGGAACATGAGCACCAGAAAGTACATGACGTGTTGTAATGTGTCAATCAAGAAAGCACAGGATATAATGAAATGCACAAGAAAGCATAGAATGTACTTGCCTTTGCTCCAGGAAGTACGGGTAGTCAGTGGAACTGGATGTCCTCCTGAGTTAATAGGTACAAGTTGGTTAAGATCAATTACTTAAATTTTGTATCTATATACCATTCTTCTTAACTATCTTAGATATTTTAAGTAAAACTTATCAACTCTATACTTATTCTATGGATAAAATCATTTATAATGAGATAGCTTAGATACCATACTCTATTAGTAACCAATTATAACAATAACTGTAATAATAAAATAATATCCAAAAATAATATTTGTTCTCAAGTAATCATATTGATTAAAATTGCCTTGCCATTTTCACCAAGAAACTCACATAGCCAGTCCAATGCACTCAAAACTAATCTTAAAATAATTCTTTTTACACAAATATCACTACCCCATAAAACTAGCTATACCATAACCCAAGTGTGACATGAACCATTGCCACTACTACCACATTAAAAATAAGATGAAGCATGACCTCACAGAATCCCATTAAATTCCCTAAGGTATTATACAGAGATTACACTCAAGTCTAATTGGAATTAACTTTCCTCCACCAATACAATATACAAAATGAAACAGGAAAAATTTAGGAATCAAAGGAAATTGCAACTGCACTCTAGCTAGTTGTTCTGCAACCTTCCTTCTAGTATGAATCCATACACCCAGGTATGACTAGTACAGGAGCTTGGACACAGAGACTGATAGGACACAAGCCAACAATTTAGAAAATACAGGCTCCATCCAGGTACACAGACTAAGAAAAATGGAGCTAGAGCTCAGAAGCAACATTCAGTAAAATGTACAACTGAAGTTACATTCGAACTACTGCTTCCCACTGAGACACCTAACTCAGATTCAATCAACCTACAGATTTTCTATTTGCCAGTACTAGGAAATAGTAAAAAGAACATATGAACTTGTCATTAAACCAATCACACCAAATATAAATTCAAATCCAACATCATTCAAAACTCATGGCTACATTACTCAGGGTTTAGAGGAAACTGCCAAACTCAAAATTTTTGAAGAAGAATCAGTACACCACACGATCAAAATCTCCAAATCCACAGGGAAAATTATACAGAAATTTATACATAAAAATATAAAATCAAATTAACCAATCAAATTCTTCCGATGCGCGGCAACTGCTATTTCTGTCAATCCCTCCACATGAATCAAGGTGAAACACAACAGCAACGAATCACGCATGGAAACCGGACACGAACTTACGCACCACCTAGGTACGGACGCAACCCGGACACGAACACAGATGGCACACACACACGAACACGGTACTTCCTGTACACCACTAGACACAATCAAAAGCCCTGCAGGAAAGAAATACGCCTCTCAAAATATACTATAGGAATTACCTGAAGCAAGTGTCCAATTTGAATGAGATTCGATCCAAGTGTGACACCGTTCCTCTACTCACTGTAATCCAGGCTGCCTAATATGAATGATCCCCGAATTCCTAGTCGGCTACAAATTTCCTTTGATAATTCCTGATCTCTTACTAAACGTTCTGGACGGAAACTCGAACCCACAGTTGAATCGATCGACTCCATCCTTGCTATTAACTCAGTGAATCTCAAGATCAGAATGAACGACGACCCCTCGGAGGAGTGATGTGTGCCACTAGCGCCGTTGCTGTCGTCGGAAAAATGAATGTTACCTGGTGGCCGTCGCCACCTGAGATGTGTCGCCGCCGGAGTGTGGTGGCTCCGCCCCATCGTCGTTATCGGACTCGTCGCCGAGAGTCGCCTGAGTCGGAGGAACCGCCGTTGCCGTCTGAGATGTGTCGCCACCGGAGTGTGGTGGCTCTGCCCCATCGCCGTCATCGGACTCAGAAATTTGGCCGATAGGAAAAGAATTGGGGAACTGAGGAGAAGGGACTCAAGGAATTGGAAAAAAATAATGAGATTACACACTCTCTCTCTTCTTGCTGTTGTTAAAAAGAAAAGGTATGCAATTTTGCATCAAACCCCTCCCGATCCACCAAATTATAACTCAGCCCTTCCACCCAACAAATTTTACATTAACCCCTCTCCCTTTCACTTATTACAGAAATACTGAAAAAAACATTAAAACTTTTTGGAAAAAAATACGAGGGGACCACAAGTTGGTTGTAACCACTTTTTAAAATTGAAATTTCTTCCAATTTAAATTCCCTCCAAAATAGATAAACTTCCCATATCTAAAATATTTACTAAAATTATAAATACTCAATTAAAACCTATAATGATTATTTGAAACTTTTAATTTCTCAAAAATAAATGGGAAAGTGGAGTTACAAATCTCCCCCTTAAAATAATTTCGTCCTCGAAATTCGAAGACCCCAAAAATAATCTCAGTAATTCACAAAAAAAATCCAACAACCATCATTTATTGAAAATAGAATTTTCAAAAGAAACAGAGTACAATCAATCAATCAAACAGTGTGGGATAGCGCTCCCACATCTCGTCCTCGCGCTCCCATGTGGACTCTCCCGGAGAGTGGTGTCTCCACATGACGCGAACAAGAGAAATAGTCCGGTTCTGCAAGCGCTTCTCCCTCCGATCGAGGATCTCTACTGGCTGCTCCTCGTAGGTCAATCTCGGACCCACCTCTAGCTCCGAAAGTCCACCACATGGCTCGGGTCCAGAATGTGGCATCGAAGCTGGAACACGTGGAAAACGTCGTGCACTCCCTCCAAGCTGGCTGGAAGCGCTAGTCGATATGCCACCTCGCTAATTTGTGCCGTCACGTCGAAAGGCCTGATGAATCTCGGACTGAGCTTTCCGCCTCTGCCAAAACGAAGGGTGCCTCTGGTCGGCTAGATTCTTCAGGAACACTCTGCTTCTAACTGTGAACTCTGGTGACCATCTGCTGTTGTCCGCCCAGTGCTTCTGCCGATCCTGTGCAACTCTGAGACGCTACCTGAGACTTGAGGCCAAGTACACACAAGAGGTTGAAATAATATGATCTAATAATGATCAAGAATTAAAATAGGCACGAATGGAATAAAGTTTTGATTACAACTTAGAGGAGCAAAATCATGAAGACACAATTTTAAGTACGATCAAAAATCGATAGTTTAACACAAGTGGACTAGGCCAAGATAGGAAGATCATGGTCAAATAGACATGATTTAAGATCGAAGTTTAGACAAAACACAAACGAAGTATGGAATCAAAATCTGACAATGTACAATTTTGAGGAATTCAATGATCTAACGATAAAATGCTAGAAGAAATTTAGCAAGGGTTGATTGAGGAGACGTACGCAATACTCAGGAGATACAGTATCAAATCAGGATGAACGTACAAGGATATGTGATTCTCGAAAACCAATAATCATATAAAAAGGGATATAGTTTCCATGGTGTCCGAAAACATATGGTTATTTGAAATCACTTTGCCTAGAATTCCTACCCCGCCAGTATATCTGACTGCAGTGGACTTTAGGCTCCGTGACTCAAATAACAATATGTCACCGAATAATCTGTCAACCTTATCCATTTTCCAATAATCATTGGCGAAGCAACCCAAGAGATCAAGGTATGAAGAATATGACAAGTCTCGATAGTACTCGAAAACCTATGGGTGTCTGAAATCACTTCAACTTAGAGTTCCTGTCTCGCCAGTATGTTACTGGCTGCAGTGAACCCTCAGTCTCCATAATCCAGCTAATGGCTGCAGCGCACAACTGTCATGCCATAGTAGATCATCGAATAGTCTCTCGACTTTATCCCTAGGAATTTTTAAAAGAGTTTCGAGGAATTCAAAATGAATTTCAATAGTCTAAGTCACGGAAAGGCTGAAGTTACCTGACTGTTAGAATACATGAGTTTATTAGGTACTAAAAATGACAAGGGATCCAATCAGTGAGTATAAAAGGGCAACCAGGAAGATTTAAAATTTCAGACAGGGCGAAGTTTCAAATTATGACGGAATATCAACCGATATCTGGAATGGTAACAAGATTCCATATGTGGGATGTTATCCCGAAAGGATAACAGAGTCTCGAAGGATGAACTGAGGCAAGGTATTAGATAGGAGACAAGTTTCAAAATAAGAAATAAAATCCCGTACTAGAAATCAGGTTCAACAACATCTCAATTAACAACGAAACCTCAGACAAAATTTCGAAGGGAAAACAACCTCCCATAGGATACAAGGCCTCAATTAGAGAACCAATATCAACAAGGTCATGACTAGGAAATAAATCTCGACTAAAAATCTTGACGAGGAAACAAGGTTTAGAATAGTGACTAGAAAAATAGGTTCTAATAGGAGACAACGTATTGGATTGTAAACATGAAACAAGCGAATCTCAACAGCAATAAAATCGTAAATAGAGAACAAGTCCCGAATAAAGTCAAGAATAGAAATAGAATTTCAAACAAGCATCAATAGAAGCGAAAGTTCAAACAAGGTTTCAGAATGATATTTCAAGTAGGAATAATTCTGGAATAGTACAAGTTCGATTTGCGAACAGAATATCAATAAACGAGTAGGAACAAGTATCCATGAAACAAGCAAATCTTGGATAGGAGACAGGATCGAAACAAAAATGGACCAACAACTCTCGACTAGAAAATCAAAGTCATGAATGAGGAAACAAGTCTCGAATAGGAAACAAAATCTTCAAAAACCCT
>JANAVB010036764.1:0-74657 GCA_029216955.1 Iris pallida | reverse complement strand
TGTTACTGAGTTAAAACATAATCTGCTCAGCATAAGCCATTTAGCTGATCACGGTTATGGTATTAACTTCGTAAAAGATAAATGTACTATTGTTGATAGTTCAACTGGTAATACTATATTTGAAGGTATTAGAGAAGACAATATATATGTTTTCTATTTGTTGGAAGATACTAACATTTCAGATAGATTTTTAATGGCTAAAAGCGATGAGAGTCATCTGTGGCATATGAGACTCGGTCATGCAAATATGGATACTATTTCCAGATTATCCATAAAGAAGCTAGTACGCAGTTTACCGGACATTACATTCAAAAAGGATTCGGTATGCAGTCAATATGAAAAGAACAAAGCTACTCGATCCACTTTCAAGTCAGTAAACGCTGTATGTACTACTAGACCTCTACAATTGCTACAGATGGACTTATTTGGTCCTAGCAGAGTTGCTAGCCTCGGAGGTAAGCTATATGCTTTTGTAATTGTAGATGATTCTAGATACACGTGGGTATATTTTCTGACACGCAAAAACGATGCATTATCGGAATTTGTCACCTTTTAAGAAAGTACAGAATGAAAAAGGTTACATGATTACTCGTATTAGAAGCGATCATTAAGGCGAATTCGAGAATGCAGAGTTTGAGCAATTTTGTGACACACGGTTTTGTACACGAATTCTCCTTCCCTAGGACTCCACAACAAAATGGAGTTGTGGAACGTAAGAACAGAACTCTATCCAAAATGGCCAGAGTAATGTTAAACCAGTTTAGTATACCCTAGTATTTCTGGGCTGAAGCTGTCAATACAGCTTGTTTTGTTCTCAATAGAGTTCTAGTTCGACCCAAATCGAAGAAGACTCTATTTGAGCTTTGGTTTGATAGAATTCCATCAGTTTCATATTTTAGAATATTGGTTATAAATGCTTTATTCTTAATACAAAAGATAATTTGGAAAAGTTTGACGAAAAGGCCGATGAAGGTATATTTTTAGGTTATGCGGGCAAGAGTAAAGGATACAGAATCTTCAACAAAAGAACCATGATCATCGAAGAGTCGATCAATGTCACCTTTGATGAACTAGATCAAACGATAATCGATGATAATGACGAAGATCTCAATGTACCCAACAAAGCACCAGCTGATCCTCCTAGACAAGATCCAGGAACCAGCTACCTTCGGAGTCTACCAAAAAGATTAAAGTTCACGGCTGATCATCCAAAGGACTTGGTAATTGGTAAGATTACCAAGGGTGTAAGTACTCGCTCCTCTAATAAAGATATAGCTTCTTGTGTTGCTTTTGCCTCTCAGTTTGAACCCAAAAGTATTGATGAAGCATGTAGTGATAATTTTTGGATAGATGCTATGCAAGAGGAATTAAACCAATTTGAACGGAATCAAGTTTGGGAACTTGTTTCCAAGCCTATTGATCATCCGGTCATTGGCACCCGATAGGTATTTCGAAATAAACTGAACGAGAATGGTTTAGTGACTCGTAATAAGGCTCGACTCGTAGTTGAAGGATACAATCAAGAAGAAGGTATCGACTACGATGAGACTTATGCCCCAGTTGCGAGATTAGAATCCATTCGCATGTTATGTGCATTTGCATGTTTCCATAATTTTAAATTATTTTAAATAGATGTCAAAAGTGTATTTTTAAATGGTTTTTATAAAAGAAGAGGTTTATGTAGCTCAACCACCCGATTTTACTGATTTTAAATTTCCTGAATATGTTTTCAAGTTGAAGAAAGCTTTATACGGTTTGAAACAAGCTCCTCGTGCTTGGTATGATCGTCTAAGCTCTTTTCTACTTGATAACGGTTTTTTAAAGAAAAAGATTGACACTACTTTGTCTATAAAGTCTTTGAATAATAATATTCTTTTGATTCAAGTCTATGTAGATGATATTATCTTTGGATCTACTGATGAATCTCTTTGTCAAGAATTCTCAAAGTGTATACAGAATGAGTTTGAGATGAGCATGATGGAAGAGCTAAAATTCTTTCTCGGACTGCAAATCAAACAAACCAACAATGTGACGTTCATAAATCAAGCTAAGTACACAAAAGATCTACTAAAGAAGTTCGATATGGAAGCAGCAAAGCCACTTAGTACTCCAATGACGACTTCAACCAAGCTTGATATTGATGAACAAGACAAACCTGTCGACATACGTAAGTATCGAGGTATGATCGGTAGCTTACTCTATTTAACTGCCAGTCGACTAGATATTATGTTTAGTGTTTGCTTATGTGCTCGTTTTCAAGCCCATCCTAAGGAATCACATCTGTGCGCAGTTAAGCGTATCTTTCGATATCTTAAAGGTACTTCTTCTGTCGGCTTATGGTATCCCAAAACCACATCGTTTGACCTAACCGGTTATTCCGATACTGATTTTGCCGGATACAAAGTAAATAGAAAAAGCACCAACGGCACATGTCATTTCCTAGGAATAGCTCTAGTCTCTTGGTTTAGTAAAAAGCAAAATTCTGTTGCATTATCAACAATAGAGGCTGAGTATATCGCCGCAGGACGGTGTTGTGCACAAATTTTATGGATGAAACAAACCTTAGAAGACTATGGATTGCATTTTACATATACCCATTTTCTGTGATAATACTAGTTCTATTAATTTGACTAAGAATCCAGTATGTCATCTCTGTACTAACAATCGAGATTCGATATCATTTTCTTAGCGATCATCAATAAATAGAGATATAGACCTTGTATACATAGACACACAGAATCAATTAGCTGACATATTCATAAAACCTTTAGCGGAAGATCGTTTCAACTATTTACGTCGAGAATTAGGAATTTTAGATATCAATAATATGAATTAATTTTTGTTTTATTAATTATTTATTCGATACTCATAAACTGTTTTCGAGACAAGCCTAAAAAGAGTTTGTCTGTCACGACTATGGTCGAAGCGAAGCGGTATTTAAGAGTTCCCCGGTGAACCTCCGTTAGCTGGAATAGTACTCCTACAGCTAATCTGAGACAGATGCTGAGTAAAGAATATTAATTTGTAAAATATATTATTATATTATTTTGAGATTTAAAATTACTAAACTTTGAATTAAGCATTTGAAACGAATTAATGAAAAAGAATGTGGTCTCATTTGATTTTTTTATATATATATAGCCAGGCAACCCTAGGCGAATTCGGCCAGAGTTCGGTCCGAATTCGGCCAGAGTTCGGTCCGAATTCGGCCAGAGTTCGGCTGGATGTTTATATAACAGCAGCAACCCGAGGCCTCTTTCTTCTTCATACTTCCCCACATCCTCATAACAGCAGCTCCGTCCCTCCGAAACCCTAGTTCTACTCCCTATTTGTTCTTCCAATCCTTGTGGAATTTTTTCATCATAACTTTGGATTCGTGCGGAGATAGTCATCCTCTACAACATATCCGACTCTTGGAAGGTATAATCCTACTTTCTACCACTTTTCAATACTTAGGATTTATAGAAATTTTGGAAAAGAATGCCTAAGTTCAATCCCTTCAAGAGGAAGAAGACCAATGCCAGTGAAGAGGCATCATCTTCAGATCCGCATACGGATTGCCTCTTTTCTTCGGTCCAATCGGACGATGGTGCATCGGATGAGTTTTATTTTAAAACTTCCGATCAAGCGTTATTGTGGTACGCTAATTTTAACATGCGTACTATTTGTACTGGATCACCAATTAAGTGGACTATCTTTCCGGATCACCGTCCTTATTTTGAGGCATTAGGGTTAGAACATTTTGTCACCTTACAATTCCCTATTGCCACTAATGCCATTAGATTATTCTACTATAATTTCGAGTTAGACACTTCTACAGCGAGGACACGTGTCAGAGGAATTGATATCGAATTCACTGATGACACGTTAGCGAAAATCCTTGGTATTCCAAACGAAGGTGCCCCGCTAAATGACATCACTGATTTTGATTTCCCCGATGGCACGACACTCGTTAGTTTCAAGAATGAACTTTGTTCGTCCGCATGTTCTTCCTGGAATGTTCAAGGCTAATAACTTGAACTTGTTTAACTACAAATTACATTGCATCATCTATTCTACTTTACTTCCTAAATCCACTTCTAAAGATGATGTCACTGTACTTGAGCTCTCGGCTCTTTATCATATTCTTAAGGGGATTCCTTTTTCTGCCCCTAAGACTATTATTCAGATGATGGGTAGATGTCGCGGGAGAGACCGCAACCTATCTTATGTGATGCTCATTCCTCACATTTTTCAGAGATTTGACATTGATTTATCTACTTGTGGTGTCGAACCCGAGCCCAAGTTTCTCAAACTCTCTCGTCGCAGCATTGCATCTGTTCCTCCACCCAC
Organism: Iris pallida; assembly: GCA_029216955.1. Taxonomy (NCBI): domain Eukaryota; kingdom Viridiplantae; phylum Streptophyta; class Magnoliopsida; order Asparagales; family Iridaceae; genus Iris; species Iris pallida. The sequence goes on along the minus strand of JANAVB010036764.1, from coordinate 70,325 downwards.
TGCACCTACTCCTCCTGCACCTACTTCCACTGATCCCGCAGCACCTGTTCCTCCTCATTCTTACCCTATGACATTTGAGGGTATCCATCAGCACTTATCAGATCTGCAATCTTTTTATGTTGAGACCTCTAGGGAATACGAGTTCCGGGATGTGACTCGGTTCCAGGCGATTGCCAACTCCTTCGTCGATCTGAGGTTTGCGTAGACGGGACATTCTGCTAGCTCTCTGCCTCGAAACCCTTGTGTATCTGGCTACCGCATTGACGACGAGGCGGTACACTCTCTGTTCCAGCTAGGGAACACATATGATTGGTATCGTACCGCTGGCGCCACTCCTCAAACTTTTGGCACTGGTACTTCTAGAGCTGGTCCATCTGGACATGCTGGCGCTGCAGCTGATGATGATGATGTTGATGATGATGAGTTTTGATATGTTAGATTATTGAGACCGTTACTTTTTGTCTTATGTTTACTTGGAAATACTTCGACATTTCAAGATTTTATCAGTATTTTTTTTGTTTTGTATATCAGTACTATTTTTTTTTATTCATGGACATGGTTGTTTTTTTGATTATGCCTTAGTTTTGGCATCTTAGTCTATTTCAGCACTCTATTTGTTTCAGTTTATCATAGCGCTATCTATCTTTTATTGCTTCATTCTTTCCAAATTGCCTGAGACAAATACATGCCTGTGTTGTTATTCTATTTCTCTTACTGTTTCTACCATCTGTCATGATTATTATTTTTATGTGTTTCTTCACTGTTTGTTACTTATGTATTGATTGCGGGGGAGCCATTTTATTTTGTAATTATTTTGCTAAGTGACAACGGGGAAGAAATAAGGATCTAACATGTTTGTGAAATACAGGATATGAACAATTTTTTTTACTATTTTGATTTGATTCCAAGCTTAGATGTTATCGACAAGGTTTGTTAATTATCAAAATGGGGGAGAATGTTGGCCCATTGGTCATGGTCAAACCTGATTTTAATAATTGATCAAACTCTGTCTCGATATAAATACAAGTCTACTCAGATGTTCACCTACGATGTTTTGGACAATGCTCAACAATGGTTATCAACAATGTTCAAGACTGAAGCCGTTTGCCATTCAAAATGTACCTCCTGCTATGCAATAATTTTCTTTTATTGAGTCTAGGAATACATTGTATACCGAGTCGTACTGGTAAATAGGCTATCCAAAAACATTTTTCAAAACCATCATATTCTTTTACAAATGATTCATGGTTTTGAAAAATATTCTTTACAAAAAGCCCTTGAAGGATTGTTCAAAAAGCCAAAATTTATTTCCTCCAAAAATAAACTGGCAGAAACTCAGGAGAACTCGGCCCGAGTTCGGCCAGAGTTCGGCCATATGGAACGTTAGTGAACGTTGGGTTTTTGAACTTGGTCATTCTTCAGTTACGGGTTGTTACAAAGAGTTCTGTCCGAATTCTGCCCGAATTCTGTCAGAGTTCTGTCTTTGGAAAAGCTATAAATAGAGAAGCATTTCGATCATTTCAATACACCAATTCACTTTCAATCTTCTCTTCTTAAAGCTTACAGTCTTCCAAAGAGTTCGTAAAAAGCTTTCATTTTCAAATCCTAAGCCAGTTACAATCCTCTAGTCAATTTGCCAGTACGGTACGGTCTAGAAGTTTCAAAGTTATTGTAATCAGAGGCTTGATAGAAGATTCAACTCTTCACAATTGAAGTTGGATGAGTTCTTCGTATCAAAGCTCGCATCTGTAGAAGTTGCATGGACTTCGTATGAAAACTTGCGGATTTTCCAATAGTGGATTCAACTGGAAGCTAGAGTTCTTCTGACTGGACTACTCCTCACCAGAGGGAAACCAGTATAAATCTTGGTGTTTGCGTTTGCGTTTGCCTTCTGATCACTTTTAATTTCTGACATTTACTTCTTGTGATTATTATTATATCTGTGATCTAACTGCTAACAAGCTTTTAATTAGCAATATTCCACTGCCTACTCTATTCACCCCCCTCTAGAGTATTCTGCTTTACGATTTCGTTCCACAGTCTCTTCTTCGTCCGCATGCATTTCCCTTGTACCCCCAAAAACTCAACATTGTAGTGTTTTCCTTTGCTGGATTTGGGGACAGTGGGGTCCTCTACGGTCGGAAGCAAAGCCACAGGAGAGCTTCGATCACCGTCTTGGACCGCAGAAGGAGCTTCTTCAAGAACTTGGTCGGGCAACAGTTTTACGCTCCGACGTCCTGCGAGTTCTCTTTGGGTTGGCTCGCTTCTGTGACGGGCTGGCATTCCCTTTAGAGAGCATTTCTTGTAAGGTTGGTCAAAACGAACCACAAGCATTTGCTGCTTAGAGCCGAGCTTGGATGTGTCGGATTGCATCACCAGCTTCTCATCAGAGGAGAAGGACGTCCCCAGCAGAGTCGCCATCGTGTTTGCCATTAAATATCAAAGACAGGTATTACAGAAATACTAAAATTGATTACAAACTCGCTTGTACAAAGAAAAGCCTAGAAAGAAATCTAGAAAACAATCTACGTACAATTGTTTAGTTTTCGATTCTGGGGGGAGACGGTGGAGGCTCGGGAAAGTGTATCAACTCTGCCTTACTCCTTGGACTATCCGATGCAGTCTTTAGCTCTTGAAGAAATTGCCCTTCGTAGGTTGCCAGCTTGGATTGCCAACCATTTGCCTGGGTGTAATACCCTGCTATTTATAGGGTTTTCTGCAGTAGCAGCTTTTTGGGCCGCATAAAGGGACACGTGTGTTGGCCCATTCCATGGTCACACCCGATTTTCATAATAGACATGAACTTAAGTCAAAACACAAAATATACGAACTGCTGCTATTCATTTCAGGACGTGTGAAATCAATATCAACGAGCGTCGTACTGCATCATCAAGCATATAAATCATCAATCTGAAGATTACTTTCAATAGGATCCAGTCCGAGTTATTTTACAATTTATATGTATTTTATCTTTATTGAGTTTTTGATTTAAATTGTAAGATCGACTAGGTAATACTGGCTTAGGTTAATCTCAGTCCACATTTCTAAAAAGCCTACCTATTCCCATTTCATTTCTACTAAAAGTTCAAAATTATTTTTGCAACAGAATTTGACAAATATTTCAAAATTCTCCTAGACATAACTCAAACCGAGTTCGGCCCGAGTTCGGTCCGAACTCTGCCCGAGTTTGGTCGATCTGCACTCTGCCCGAGTTTGGTCTGTTTGAATTCAAATATCCGTTGCCTCCAAATCTGCATGCAACGTATATACGAAATCTTTGCATCAGAACTCTGCCAGAACTCTGCCCGAGTTTGGTCTCAAAAAACACCTATAAATAGGAGAGAGTTGTTCCTTTCAAATCACTCATTCATTCTTCATCTTCTCTTCTCTATTCAATAAGTGTTTTCACCCGATCAAAAGCTTTCAAATCATACCTATACTCCTTTTAGCCAAAAGCCAATAATATCTACTTCGATCTAGAGTCTTTTGGTGTTCAAGAGTTGTAAAGAGGTTGTTCAAAGTACATCAATTATCTTTGTTATGGAGCCGGTCGTGCGCTCGTCACCAAGCACGGTGTTGTGAAGTTGGTCGTGCACTTGTCACCAAGCACGGTGTGTAATAGACTGCAAGCTCTCAATTATCTTATGCCTTAGTGGATTAACATAGAGCAAGAGTACTCGAGACTGGATTAGTTCTCTCAGAGGGATACCAGTATACATCGTGGGTCACTGAGTTTGATCTTCTATCTTTTGCTTTATATTTACTGTCTCTTATTACTGCCATAGTTTAAATTTTAAATTGGTGATTATTTTCCTCTGCACTCGCACTACTCTATTCACCCCCCTCTAGAGGTGCTCAACGGTCCTACAATTGGTATCAGAGCAGGTTATATTACAATATAACAAACCTCAGAGAGTATATATATGGCAGCCGTGAAATCAATATTCAACGGTGAAGGGCAATCCACAAATTGACCCCCACTGTTTAATGGTACAAACTATACCTATGGAAAATACGGATGACTTTCTTCTTAAAGTCTCTTGACTTTGATCTTTTGTCTATAGTTATTGACAGTTATAAGAAACCGGCACCCACAGTGGTTGACGGCCAGCTTGTAGACAAGCCTAATGACAAATATATAGAGGCTGAAAAAGCTAAGGCTAGTCTAGATGCTCGTGCCATCAATGAACTGTTATGTGCAATTGACAAAACAAGTTCAACAGAGTTTCAACCGATAAAACGACTCACGAGATTTGGAAACTTCTTGAGATAACTCATGAAGGTACTTCCCAAGTGAAGGAATCCAAAATCAGTAGACTAACACAGGAATATGAATCTTTTAAGATGAAACCAGGTGAGTCAATTACAAAGATGTTCATACGTTTCCTTGATATTACTAATCCTTTGCAATCTCTTGGTAAGGATTACAGCAATCATGAGAAGATCAGAAAAGTGCTACGGGCTCTAACAAAGAACTGGAACCCAAAGGCAACAATCATTGATGGAAACAATCTCACCACCATGTCTCCGAAACACTGATGGGCAAGCTCATAACCTGAGCTTGATCTGCAAGAGTTTGAAGAAGCAACTCCAAAAAAAATTTATTGCCTTCAAAGCTCAAGCCAAAAATCAACATGCAATAATTTCGATAAAAATCATCAAGTGGTGATGAACAAGCCCTACTGGTGAAGAACTTCAAGAAATTCCTAAAGTTTGAGAAATCAAAGAAGGAAGAGAGATATCCAAGAAAGCAATGAAGATGAAACCATATGCTTTGGATGCAAGTCAGGGCACATGAAAAAGGACTGTTCAACTTCGAAGAAAGTAGTCCATATGACAGATCAAGATCAAGCAGAAAAGCAACAACTAGTCGAAAGTATGCTAACACACTCATCTGGCATGAAAGTGATGCCAGTGATATAGAGGAAGAGGACAAACCCTGCAGAAATGCCAATGTCTATCTTATGGTATTTGATAAGGTATCCTCAAACCCTCTATATGATGATTTTACTTTCGATGAATTAGAAAATGCTTTAGTGAATTACTTAAGATCACAACACTGTGCTTGACAAGTATAAGCAATCTCGAAAAAGATTAAGGCATACACAACCGAGATAACTAGACTGTCCAATCTTATTGAAGATATTAAAGAGACGTCTACTACCGGTAACACAGAAGAGATAGCCAAACTCAAGGTAGACTATCATAAGGCTATCCTCAAGGTTGATAAGAAAGAAAGACTATGTCAAAATACAAGAGTTATATGACATAGAGAAGAAGCACTTAGTCATAGAACAAAGACTCTCGGATATGACTGCTAGATGTGAAAAGTCTGTTGCAATTTCCAAAAAAGAAATCAACTTAGACAAACAGGCAATACCTGTGACACAGCCTAAGTTTAGTCCTAATGCTAAGCATATACCTAAGAGGACTAAAAATCAAAAAGCACGGAAGAAACACGACTATCCCCATACTTTCACTTATAGGTTTTCCAAGAAACCAAACAAGCATGTCAACACAGTTTCAACCACCACTGGTTCTAAACTAACTTGCACATATTGTGGTACACATGGACACATATCACAGTATTGATTAGCAAGGAAACTTGTTGACAATCACACTTTGTTTTGGAGACCTAAGACTAATCAATATGGACCCTTCAGTAAATGGGTACCAAAGGATTCATCTACTTGTTTTGTTGGTGGACCCTCAACCCTCTCATGCTAAAAACAAGTGGATCCTCGATAGTGGATGTTCGCGGCACATGACTGGTGATGCATCCTTGTTCGCCACCCTATCGATGAAGATAGAAGGATACGTCTCCTTCGAAATAATTTGAGAGGTAATATTATTGGTAATGGCACTGTCGGTATTTCTCCTTATCTAGTAATAAACGATGTTTGTCTAGTAACAGAATTAAAAATAACCTACTAAGCATAAGTCATTTGGCTGATAATGGTTATGGTATCAATTTTGTAAAAGACAAATACCATATATGATATGTCATCGGGTGATCCCGTATATAAAGGGATTAAAAAGACAACATTTATGTTTTCTTTTGGAGAGTACTAATAATGCAGGAAGATGCCTAGTAGCTAATCTAGATGAAAGCTGGCTATGGCACATGAGACTAGGACACCTACACAGTACACCTGCGAGTACTAATAATGCATGTTAACACACACAGTACACCTACGAGTCACTGATGGTTCTCCTCCTACAATTCCTGAGATGGCCAAGGAAGGAAGGAACCTCATCCGCGAGGCCGCACTTTAGTGTAGCCCATTCGGGAGAGGATCATCTGCCCTACCTATGATAGCTCTAGAGCGCTCCGGTACCCACGTACTACCCGTCACGAGAGCTCATTCACGATATTCCATTAGTTCCATGAGGGGCACCCAGATACATGAGCTAGTCCGTAGGCTATTGGAGGCCCAGAGAGCCCAGACCCCGAGTCTGTTGGATGCTCAAAGGAGCAGACCACTATATTGCGGAGGGTATTGAGAGACTAGCTAGCCCATTACTACCACCGCCCCCTACTTCTCCAGACTACTACTACCGCTCCACCTACGTCTCAGATTCCACCTCCTCCGACTACCATACCGATACCGTCATACGCTTCATATCTATCACATGTTCCACCACCACCCATCCAGGCTCCTGTACAGCCTACTACCACCACTTTTGTTCAGCCTGAGCCTATTTCTTTTATTTTGCCTATCATCCATACTCATGCTTTCTACTTATACTCAGACTACTCCACCCACCATCAGAGAGAGGGATCTATCCTAGACTTTAAAAGGATGGTACCTAGAGAGTTCTTGGGATTGAGGGCTCTACGTCGATAAGTGGCTAGAGGATATGGAGAGGGTGATGAGACTATCTAGGATTCCGGAGGACCTTAAGATGGAGGCAGCCGACATACAGATGCATGATTTGGTACGTACCTGTTTAGGATCGAGCCTCAGCTCGCAGTACCTGGATTGACTTGGGAGCAGTTTGTGGAAATCATCAAAGAGAAGTTTTCCCGGCTGTGGCGAGAGAGGCTTTAGAGTGCCAGTTTCAGACACTTGAGCAGGGAACTCGTTCGGTTGATGAGTATGCGGCAGAGTTCGGGCATGATTACGCGGCAGAGTTCGGGCAACTTAGTCGGTTTGCAGAGGGTAGAGCCAGAGATCCAGTCGTAGGAGCCACGAGATTCAGACAGGTTTGAGCCATAAGCTTCGTTACTTAGTCATGGCTAACGGAGCGACTACTATGCTGGGATAGATGCGGTGTTAGGGTTATATACTAAAAGTATCACTTTTTTAGTAACCTTATTTTCTTAAATTTTGAATGAGAAACATATGGGCAAATGTTTGCATATTGTATTTGTTGCAAGTGTTAATAAATGTCTGATATTCTATATTGTAGATAATATGGTGTGTGGTGTCACACAGAAGATCATATTATCAATTCCCTATGGAGTATATAAATAGTTCACAACCTCGATGGACTTGGACAATCTATTGGAAAGGTTATAGTTATCTGGTATTAGTGTATCTTGACTATAGGTTTACACTAGTACACTTTGTGTGTATTGAACAGGACCACTTGAGGTTGTTTTTTGTGCTGACTACATAAGAGAACAAACACCTCTGTTATTATGGATGCTTGTGCTCTTAACCCGGATATAATAACGGACATGTATATGCAGTGTGCATTATTTTGACTCATCAAAGAGTGAGATTCATTATGGATCAACAACCTCTATGAATTGGATAACATTGTATGTATGATGGGCTGTTGATTATAAATTGAATCATCCCGATACATCGGGTTGATGATGTCCCCTTAAGGAGCTCATAAGGACTGTCATGTAAATCCTGCAAGTGGATTATATTCGACATGACAAATAAAGTTGAGCAGTACTACTTAAGGATAAAAGATGTCGAATCAATATAGTTGTCAGTAACTTAATTTGATCGACGGACATACGATATCTTAATATGGGAAGCTAAACGAGCATATAATAAAAATAGCCCACAAACATAATTTGGGATTAGGGAGGTAGTAACAATAGCTTATTAGTGGACCGAGCTATTGTTAATGGGCTGGATTGTGTGTTCGTGCTGAACACGGGATATCCAGATCCGTTAGGAGGCCTAACCCTAATTTCTCCTCATGGTCCCTGTCGTAGCCTATAATATCCTCTATTCTCTGGCCGATATTACCGATCAGAAATCTGAAACTTTTCTAAATTCGTGATTCACGTAAGGAGAGAAAGAGAGGGCTGCCAAGAGAAGAAAAGGTTGGGAGACCGTCGCCCACACGACGTCCAACTCAAGGAAGGAATACGTGCAGAAGATCTTGGGGTCGTCCGCTCGAGATTGCCAGGAATTACTTGTCTCCTTTCCGCCGCAGGTATAATTCGTGAACCCTAGTTTCTGCCTATGAAGGGTTAGAACACGTATTAGATTTGTTTAACTTTCTATCGATCAATACGCATACCAAAGAAAGGGTCTTGGGAATCTCCAGTTCCATCAATTGGTATCAGAGCCACTTTGGATCTACGTATTGATTGATACGTCCATGTTGTCCAATAAAACCTACGATGTGTAATAGTCGGTAGATGTAGATCTGTTCTAATTCTGTTTTGCAGGCATCTTAGAACAACTATTATGGTCCAATGCATTTTTGATTGTGTTGTTAAACCACGGACATGTCGTGGATGTGTTGTTGCTGGATGTAATTAAAATACGAGGGTTGATCGTGCTTATTATTTTAATTTTGCAATCTAGATTAAGTGCAAACTCCTTGGGAGGCATAGGATTGATGTAATTTTAATTATTTTTGATCAATCGTGATGGCGGTGGTGGCTGTTTCTGACGTCGGACGAGATGCTGGTTTTAAGCAGTCCAGAGGCAGACAGATGATTTTCGATGAAGGAATCGAACCAAAATCTAAAAAAAGGGGGCGTTGTCCCGAACACGCGACCTGACCGGGCAGGTCGAACCCCTAATAGATCTGCGTAGCGCCAGATTTTGGATTCGGATAGTTGAGGACGGAGCATAAAGATGACCATAATAGTTGGATATTTTTCTTATTTTTGTCATTTTGCTTTTTCTAATTATGCATGTTTATTATTGTGTAGTTATTTTTTTTTAAAAACCAAGCCTACATTAATAATGGACAACATGGACATAATATCAACTAGTAGAAAAACCCTCATTGTTAAATAACTAAGTGGGAGAGGATATTTATTTAGTTTAAATCCTATGGTCTCCATTACTGGTTTGTAGGTGATGTAATTATACTTACGTGTTGGCTATAGTGCTTTCTATATCGGATGAGTATAATTATGGATCACCAGTACAAACTTTCTTAGGGATAATTGTAGAAAGTTACCTAGTATGTGTTACTTCTGCATCTGAAGGAACTCATTACAAGGTAATGGACTTAGTGTTAAATAATGGTATACACTTAGATACAAATAATGGTATCCTCCCCATCGGAGTCACTGCTATTATTTGTATGACCAGAGCAAGACCAACATATTAATTTTATTTGTCATAAAGTTATGTTGACATGATAGTAAAATAATAAGAAAAACCTACTTGAACAAAGTTGAATTTGTATACGTTCACACTATCGGCATGCTAAATTCATGGTGTTCAAGGTGTTGGTGAATTTTTTATTATTGTTTTGAGGGAATCAATATTTAGTTAATTCAAAAAGTTTTTTTTGACCTACATAATTTTATTTATGTGATTCTCAGGATTTCAAAAATGGGTTCTTTCAGTCCACTTATAGTGATTTTAAAGAAAACAAACTTACTGGACCTAATTTATTTACTGGAAACGTAATTTGGATATTGTTCTGACTACTGAGGAGTACAAATATGTACTTGTTGAGGAATGCCCACCTAAGCCTGATGCTAACTCTGATGAAGAGGTCAAAGAGGCTTATAAGAAGTAGAAAAAGGCAGATGAGATGGCACGGTATTACATTCTAGCATCTATGTAAATGTACTACAACATCAGCATCAGGCCATGGCCACTGCTTATGACATGATATATAACCTCAAGGAACTCTTCGACATCAGAGTAGAGCAGCTAGGCAGTTTGCTAAAATATTTGATGAATACAAAAATGACTGAGGGTACACCAGTAAGGGATCATGTTCTCAAGATGATGGGTCATCTGAATGAGATGGAGATCCTTGGAGCTGAAATCGATAGGGAATCCAGGTCGATATCATTCTCGGGACTCTGTCTAAAAGTTTTGAGAATTTCTGCCTTAATTTAACATGAACAAAATGTTGTTTAGTTTGGCAAACTTGCAAAAGAGCTACAGGATGCTGAATCTCTCTTTAGGCAGAGTGGTCATGTTTTGTTTCTGAAAAGGCTTCTACTTCTAAGCCAAAAGGCGGTAAGAAATAATAACATTCAGAAAAAGGCAAACTCAGCAAAGAAGGGCATGGGACCTCAAGGCGCGGTGAAAAAGCCGAAAGGACTAATGTTTCAAGTGCAAAGGGTCAGGACATTGGAAGACTGATTGTCCACTTCTCAAACAAGGGAATAAAAAAGGTATATCATTTACTAGTAGTTGAAACATGTTTAGCGGTTATCTACCGGCACCTGGTGTGTAGATACAGGAGCCACTAATCATGTCTGTGACACATTGCAGGGGTTCCAAGAAACCAGACGGCTCAATGATGGAGAGATATGCTTGTTCATGGGTGATTCTACAAAAGTATCGTCGTTGCATTAGGAGATGTTACTTTATCTTTGGTAGAAATAAGTCTTTGACATTGAGAGATTGTCTTTATGCACCTTCACTTAGAAGGAATTTAGTTTCTATTTCTATGTTAGTTAAGGATGGATATTCAATTATTTTAATGACTATTGTTATTAGAAAGAATAAACATTTTATCTGTTCTGGTACATTGGTTGATAATTTGTATGTCATTAATCCTATTTCGCCACAATACAACTTATAAAATGAATAATATGTCATCTAACTTAAATAAGGAAAAGAACCTTCTTGTATGAACCAAACCTATCTTTGGCACTTGCAATTGGGGCATATTAACCTAAAAAGGATTCAAAGACTGGCTGAAGATGGACCTTTGAGTTTATTGGAAGTGGAGGTACTACCAGTCTGTAAATCCTGCTTGGAAGGTAAAATGACCAAAAGGCCTTTTACGACAATGGGGTATAGGGCCAAAGATGTGTTGGAATTAGTTCATTCTGATTTGTGGACCAATGACTATCCAAGTTAGAGGTGCCTTTGAATATTTTGTCACATTTATTGACGATTATTCAAGGTATGGATACATTTATTTGATACGCGTAAGTCTGAGTGCTTTGAGAAATTCAAAGAGTACAAGGCTGAAACAGAAAAACGTCATAGAAAATGTATCAAGTCATTACGATCAGATCGTGGTGGCGAGTACCTCTTTGGAGAGTTTAGGGATTTATCAGAGGCTGGGATTGCATCCCAATTGACTGCACTTGGAACGCCCAGCAGAATGGTGTAGCCGAAAGAAGGAATTGAACTCTTATGGAGATGGTTAGATCAATGATGAGTTATTCGGATTTGCCAGATTCGTTTTGGGGATATGCCTTAGGGACTGCAGCTTATATTTTGAACTTGGTTCCTTCTAAGTCAGTACCTCTTACTCCCCAGAGCTGTGGATTGGGCATAAGCCTAGTCTGAAACATGTTCATTTGGGGTAGTCCAGCACATGTGCTGAATGGGAAAGCAGATAAGTTGGAATCTCGTACAGAAGTACGCTTATTTGTAGGCTATCCAAGAGGAACGAAAGGAGGTTTATTTTATAGTCCTAAGGATCAGAAGGTCATTGTTAGCACCAATGTCGATTCTTAGAGGAAGACTATGTGTTGAACCATAAACCCACAAGTAGAGTTGTTCTAGAAGAACTGAGACGTGAGACACAAGTACTTCAGTACCAACAGTACAAGAGGATGAACCACAAATAACTGCACAACAAGTCACAAATGTTACACCACAACCGATAGTGCCTCGTCGTAGTAGGAGGGTTGTGATACAACCTGATAGATATATGTTCTTGGAGAGTCATCAGATTTCGTACTGAGGAACAATATTATGATCCCTGTACCTACAATGAAGCACTCCAAGATAAAGATGCAGAGTCTTAGCAAAAAGCAATGATATCTGAAATAGAATCTAGATTCTAATCAGGTCTGGAGCTTGTAGAACCACCCGTTGGTGTAAAAGCCATTGGATGCAAGTGGGTCTACAAGAGAAAAAGAGGATCAGATGGTAAGGTTGAAACCTTTAAAGCTCGGCTTGTAGCAAAAGGTTTTACTCAAAGAGAGGGTATCGATTATGAGGAATCCTTTTCTCCTGTAGCCATGCTTAAGTCTATCCGAATTCTTTTATCTATTGCAGCTCATCTCGATTATGAGATTTGGCAAATGGATGTCAAGACAGCTTTCTTAATGGAAGTCTTGAGGAAGACATCTATATGAAGCAACCAGACGGGTTTATTGAAAAGGGCCAGGAGCATCTTGTTTGTAAGCTCAAGAAGTCCATTTATGGACTTAAGCAAGCTTCCAGATCTTGGAACATATGTTTTGATTAGGTGATAAAATCCTATGGATTTTGATAAATGTCAGGATGAATCATGTATACAGAAAGTGTGACGAAAACATAGTGGTGTTCCTAGTACTTTATGTGGATGACATCTTGCTCATTGGAAAAATGTGAAGGTGTTATCTGATGTAAGGGTGTGGTTATCCAAACAGTTTGATATGAAGGACTTGGAGAAGTAGGTCACATCCTTGGGATCAAAGTTCTACGAGATCGCAAGAAAAGGATGTTGGGCTTATCCCAAGCTTCCTATATCGATACTGTACTACTCGTTTTAGTATGCAAAATTCTAAGAAAGGTTCTTACCTTTTAGACATGGAATTGCTCTATCAAAGGAGCAGTGTCCGAGGACACCTAAGAGATGGAGAACATGAAGGCAGTTCCTTATGCTTCAGCAGTAGAAAGCTTATTGTATGCAATTCTATATACGAGACCAGACATCTGCTTTGCCGTAGGCATGGTCAGCAGATATCAGTCTAACCCAGAACAAGAGCACTGGACTGCCGTAAAGCATATTTTGAAGTACCTGAAAAGGACTAAAGAGTATATGCTAGTTTACCAGGCAGATAGTTTAGTTCCTTGGGGTATACAGACTCAGATTTTCAGTCAGATAGGGATTCTAGGAAATCTACCTCAGGTTATGTGTTTACTTTGGGAGTAGAGCCATTGTGTGGAGGAGTATCAAGCAAAAATGTATTACTGATTCCACCATGGAAGCCGAGTATGTGGCAGCCTCTGAGGCATCCAAAGAAGCGGTTTTGTTCAGAAACTTTCTGTTGGACTTGGATGTGGTACCTAGTTTGCCTAAGTCTATTACACTTTATTGTGATAATAGTGGTGCAATTGCATACTCTAAGGAACCACGAGCCCATAAGACTGGCAAACACATTGAGCGCAAGTACCACCTGATACGAGATTTCGTAAAGAAAGAAAATTTGCTGTGATCAAGATAGCTCAGCCGACAACCTAGCTGATCCCTTTACAAAGAGCTTACCAGCTAAGGCTTTTGATAGTCATGTTGAGGGAATGGGAGTCAGATGTGTAGCAGCAGCTTTAAGTATAAGTGGGTGATTTGTAACAGTATACTGAAAAGCAATGCTTTGAGTATAAGTGGGAGATTGTTAGGTTATATACTAAAAGCATCACTTTTTTAGTAACCTTATTTCCTTAAATTTTGAATGAGAATCATATGGGCAAATATTTGCATATTGTATTTGTTGCAAGTGTTAATACAAATGTCTGATATTCTATATTGTAGATAATATGGTATGTGGTGTCACACAGAAGGTCATATTATCAGTTCCTATGGAGTATAAATAGTTCACAACCTAGATGGACTTGGACAATCTATTGGAAAGGTTATAGTGTAATCTGGTATTAGTCTATCTTGACTATAGGTTTACACTAGTACACTTTGTGTGTATTGAAAGGACCACTTGAGGTTGTTCTCTTTGTGCTGACTACATAAGAGAACAAACACCTCTGTTATTATGGATGCTTGTGCTCTTAATCCGGATATAATAACGGATATGTATATGCAGTGTGCATTATTTTGACTCATAAAAGAGTGAGATTCATTATGGATCAACAACCTCTAAATTGGGTAATAATATTGTATGTATGATGGGCTTTTGATTATAAATGGAATCCATGTCCCGATACATCATTGATGATGTCCCCTTAAGGAGCTCATAAGGATTGTCATATAAACCCTGTATGTGGATTATATCCGACATAACAAATAAAGTTGAGCGGTACTACTTAAGGATAAAATATGCCGAATCAATATAGTTGTCAGTAACTTAATTTGATCGACGGACATACGATATCTTAACATGGGGAGCCAAACGAGCATATAATAAAAGGAGCCCACAAACATAATTTGGGATTAGGGAGGTAGTGCAACAATAGCTCATTAGTGGACCGAGCTATTGTTAATGGGCCTGGATTGTGTGTTGGGGCTAAACACGGGATATCCAGATCCGTTAGGAGGCCTAACCTAATTTTTCCTCATGGTCCCTGCCGTAGCCTATATATATCCTCTATTATCTGGCCGCCATATTACCGATCAGAAATCTGAAACTTTCCTAAATTCGTGATTCACGTAAGGAAAGAAAGAGAGGGCTGCCAAAGGAGAAAAGGTTGGAAGATCGTCGTCCACACGACGTCCAACTCGAGGAAGGAATACGTGCAGAAGATCTTACGGTCGTCCGCTCGAGATTGTCAGGAATTACTTGTCTCCTTTCTGCCGCATGTATAATTCGTGAACTAGTTTCCGCCTATGAAGGGTTAGAACACGTATTAGATTTGTTTAACTTTCTATCGATCAATACGCACACCAAAGGAAGGGTCTTGGGAATCTCCAGTTCCATCATGCCGTTGCTCAGAGATTAGAGATTGATCTGAGCCTTCGACCCAAGAGAGATCGTAACATTAGTGTAGGAGGTAGCCACTCGAGACCACCCAAACGTCCCAATAATATGCAGACGAAGACCTTCACACCCCAGTTTCCTCAGAGGACTCAGCAGCAACATTGACCAGTTCAGCAACCTTGTAGATTTTGTCAGAAAGTGGGCCATACCTGGAAGGTGTGTAGGAAGAGACTTGGATAGTGCTTATCTGTGGTGCAGCTGATCATCTGGCTAGAGAGTGCACCATTGCTCGTATAGCAGCTGGATCTTCAGGACTTCCACGGCCAGAGGGACGAGTCTACCTTATGTCAGAGGAAGGAGCAGAGGTTATTCCGATTCCGGACGAGGACTAGAGCCGGAGGTATTCTCGCATAGCTGAAGCAAACCGTGGGTCGCCACTTCCATTTTGATTCTTTCTAGCATCTAGACTTTCATGTTGTTTCATATTCAAGACTTGTTTCTAAAGTCTCTGTATCTTACTATTGTTTCGTAATGGCCGCTTGTTTGATCCTTGTTGTCCCTTACTACCTAATAAAACTACTTGTTCCCTTTCTATCATGACTTGTACTGTTAAAAATTCACTTGAATCTTCATAAATCTTTAAAAAATTTTGGGTAGGGTTGAGAAATATTCGATGACCTATATGACGTGGCAGATGTGCACTGCTGTCATTGACCTGGATTATGGAAACTGAAAGTTCATTGGAGCCAGCTGCACACTGGCGAGGCATGGACTCTAAGTTGAAGTAATTACAGGTAATCATAGGCTCTCGGATATTACTGAGACTAAGTCCTAAATTCAATATCTCTGATAATATCGGATAAAGTTGATGTAATATTTTGGTAATCTATTATTATCAGGACCATGGAACCGAAGGTTCACTGCAGCCAGATGCATACTGGCGGGATAGGAACTGTAGGAAAAGTGACTCCAGAAATGTATGATTGTCGGATACTATTGAGGCCATTATCCTTTGATTATGTTACCGTAACTATCACTTTGTATCATCTTAAATCGTGCCAATTTCAAATTGTTTGCCATTGATTATAAAAGAACAGAACAGTTTTATGGGAGGACTGAACTTTTACTTCACTGTGACGCCCCAATCCCAAAATACGTAGGACTAGGAACGTAGACATGCCAGCTGTATTCATACGAAGTACACTCCAATATATGAAAACCTCGTATGAATACATAAGCTGTAAAATGCAGTAGAACCATAACTAATCTCATCCACACAAAATAAATGAATAAAAGATATCATAAATGATAATGAATTATCTTGATATAATATGGGTGGAGACAAATCTACTACCAATAAGTAAGAGAAAAATACATGAGAAAAGAAATGATTTTGGCGAGCGAAGCGAAGACGATCCAAGTGCAATCATCCTCGAAGAAATGGCGATGAACACGGCTAGAGCTAGAACAACTGCGAAACACAAGAGCACACACCTGACGAGATAACCAGGTCCTCAGAGGGACGTAACAAGACACATAATATCATGCCATATAAACTGAATAAATATTGCTCAAATAAATAAGTCAATCGAATTATAACATGGTCCAATACGCACCAATTGAATGAACGTACCATCCCCCCAACCAAACAAGGACAGGAGATGGTAACTAATTCACGGTGACGTATCTTTCCATGCTATGAATCAATATAGTATCCGGACCCCAACAAGGTTCAATACCTTCTCATCGAAGTAGTAAGTCACACCTACAACCAGACAAGGACAAGATATGACAAACGACTCTACGATAAGTTATTGTTCCAAGCCACAGTCAATACAAGTACTCAAACCAAAAGTACTCGTACCTAATGGATAAAGGTAGCCTACCATTCTAAGTGATTTGTAGTTAAGAACAATCCTTCCTATGCATGGGCCCTGGCTGAATAGGATCGGCATAGTCCCCCCTTGGGGCACTAGAGGACCCATCAGTAAGAGCATGACGTTCCGCAGAATCGTCAGTGGCCGTCAGTAATCATGGGTCATCAACCCCGTATCTCCAGCGGAGTGTCCGGGTCACAAGGGAAAGTACATCGAAGCCCATACGCTAAGGAATTGTCCTCTCCGCCCAATGCCTACTCTGTTGTATCCACAACAGCAAACCTCTATAACCGCTAAGTCAAACTAAGCATGCAACCTCTATTAGCGGTTATTTCTATCGCACGGCTTGTACGTACTGGTGGCCAGCCAATCACGCACATCCGTATCCTATATACGACACACAACTTCGTGTTACAACGTGTCAAGGCCAATGATGCTACACACAAGGTGGTCCCTTAAATCTAGGTTTAATATGAGAAAAATAATACATAGCAGGAAATATAAATGAACAGTAAGTTCTAACAGGTTATGCCATGTATCACAATTTATTTTGCATAAAAAAATAAATAATGCGTGAAATATGAGCTAAAATAAATAAACAGCAAATGGCAAGGTGTCTTTCCTGGTAGAGCGCCTGGTGTGCTGCGATAATCAAGGTGGCGTGAACTGCGACTTCGGTGCAACAACTATGCATGGTGCTCTTTGATGGTGGCACAGACAGTTCCATTGGGTCCAGAAGGGTCAAGTTGGTTAGATTGGACATATTGGCGAGGGAATATGAGAATGAGTTTAGTCATGGAAAGGGGGAAATCAAAGGAGAAAGATAAATAATATAAATACAAATTTTTGAAATAACTTATAATATTTGAAAACTAGATTTTATTATTAAAATAATTTATGGAAAATGACCTAAAGTCAAGAAAAATTATTTTTGGCTAAAAATTCTAAGTTTTGTAGAATAATATCGTTAGGTAGAAAACTATATCGTATTAGTTAAAAATACTTTAGATAATTATCTGAAAAATATTCAGAATCTTTTTATAAATTAGAAACTACTTGTATGAAATAAAACGTACTAGAAAACCCTTTTAGGATAAACTATAATTTTGTCAAATAAATTCTTTTGGTCAAAGGCTAAATTTTGAATACCATACAATAATATAGTTTATATAATCCAAAACCCTTTTAGGCGGATGGAAGAAAAGGTGGCACATGTTAGACTTTGCCGAGCACGCCACCGAGCGCGGGCAGCATGGATCTCGACGTGGGCAGGATGGGCTGCGTGCGCTCGACGGAGTGACGCATGCGACAGTTACTCGAGTAGACTGGTCGGGATGGAGGAGATGATGGTGGCCGGGAGTTCCTGCGGCGGTGGTCAGCTGTGGTGGAGAAGGCGGATGTTGGCTGTCTCCGGTTTGGTCAACGCGACGATACGGAGATAGTAAGAGTTTCCTTTGTTTTCGTTTCGATGGTGGTGGCGGTATGGTGGTTTAACTGGTGGTGAGGTCATAGGGGTTTAGATGTGGTCCGGCCAGGCGGAGGGTTACGGTGATGTGGCGATGTGGCAGTGGTGGTTCCGATGGTGGTTATGTGGGGTTTTGGTCGGGTGGCGCGTTGGTGGCAGTGATGGTGGAGGTTTGTGGCCGTGGTTGGTGTCAGTGTAGGTGGTGGCGGTTTGGTCGGCTATAGCCGCGGTGATGATGGTGGACGGATCCATGGTGTTGGCGAGTCTGGTGGCATGGCAAATGGAGGAGCGGGGGACTGGGTGGCGGGCATGGTAGAGAGTTTGTCGGCAGTGGTGGTGGTCGTATTTTGGGTGGACGAGGATCTCAGAGGGCAGAGGTGGAGGTGGCTGTGACTGGGTTAGGTTGGGGATAATAGAATTACGTGTCCTGCGTGACACATGATTGGGTGGACGTGTCCGGGGTTGTCGGACACGGGAAAGAGAAATTGAAAATGTAATAGAGAACAATGGAAATGAATATGGACACCGACACGGTGCACGCATGAGAGATGGCACTTGGATATGGAGTTTGAGAATTTTGTGAATTTTAAATTTATGGATGAGTACCTGCCTATTTATAGGATGTGGGAATTCCCAATTTGATAAGGACTAGGACTATTTAAAACCCAATAATAGATAATTCGTAATTTAATTCAAAATCAATCAAATCCCAATCCAATTACAAATCCCATTTAAATCTAATTAAATTACATCCCTTTAGTTTAAAATCAAATCAAATAAATCAAATTTCAATTATAGATATTAATTTAATCTATTTAAATAAATTCAAAAATCAAATCAAGATTTAAATTGACACAATAAATTCAAAATGTTTTCTAAAAATACTAATAATAATAATTTCAAAAATACATTATTTATTTATAAATAACTATTAAAATATTATGAAATATATAGTGCAAGCACGAGTAATATTTATGCCTTTCTAGTATACAATAAGAATATTATTTATTATTAATAATTATGAGAAATGAAAGGCATTATAAATAAAATAACAAACTTGGAAATTTTGGAACAATAACAAAATAATTATTATGTATATTATTTTGAAACCAAAAAAATTAGAAAAATATTATTTTAAAAAAATATGTACGCTCGCACATATTCGCACAAGTCGAGCAATTTCGAAAATAAATTTCGTGCACGTACAATACGACTACGCGACGTAAAATACAAAATTTTAAATCTGTACAATTTTTTTTAAAAAAATATAGTAGAAATTTAGGGTTTTACATCTTACCCAACTTAAAATAATTTCGTCCTTGAAATTAAGAATTCGTAGGGGTGAGAAGGCACAACGGTAGATAGAAGGGTTCGAAGTTTATATGGTCGTAGTCTAGGTTGAGGATATGATTAGAGACGATTGTAATCACTCTTAAATTCAAGTGATTAGAAAGTCAAGATTGTAGATTTAGGGTCGAGGGAAAGGTCGAGTAGTTCAAGACAAAGATATGGTAACATCGAGTGATAATGGTCATAGTGATAGGATAGCTAGAGGAAGTTCTAGTATAATGTCTTCGTCCATCTAAAATAAAGGCGAAAGCGATATAGAGTTCGAAGGAGGCGTTATCGAATATGAATACGTGGTTCAAAGGCGACCGAATAATTCAAAAGAATTGTCAAGGCAGTCGTGGATGGGATTCTAGAGGACAAGTTTAGCTATGTCCCCATCCACGTAGAACGATAGATAAAAGCGAACCAAAGTGCACTTGTTGATCAGACCATTATGCACCGGTTCTGATTAGACAATAGGCTAGTGAGCGCTCAATAGCATATGTCATAACAAGCTTGATAAAGAATTGAGCTTGCAAAACTAGGCTACATTAGCATTATTGGTCTAGATAGTAGAACATATGCACGATGGTAGATGAAAATAAAAATAATTATGAATAGTCTAAGAGTCATAAGGATCTAAGTCTTGTTTATTCCTATACCATCATTCTACGGTTTTATTGACCAAGGCTTGGTTGACCAAATGGGTTAAATTCTCTAGTCTCTATGGCCTAGATAATACTATTTGTATTCCCTTAATGGTCAAGGGCGTGTTAGGTCGTGGGGTATTCTACCCAACTTAAAGAATTAAGCTAATGGTGTTTGGGACTTCTAACTAGTAGGGTCAATCTCTAGCAAGCACGAAGGGAAGATAAGAATAATGATAGGAGGAATCAAGCAAGATGCAATCGATGAGTCGAATGGTAGATCGAATATGAATCGAGGAAAGATATCAAGTATGTGGATGAGATCCTAGACTTCTAATCCTATTCGCAGGCTTGCTTGTACGGTAAAGTAACCAAACAATTTATCTTGACCTGTATGGGCCACCACAAAAATGTAACGCCCTAATTCCAAATACGTAGGACTAGGAACGTAGACATGCCAGCAGTATTCATACGAAGTACACTCCCATATATAAAATCTTGTATGAATACATAAGCTGTAAAATACAGTTGAACCATAACTAATCTCATCCACACAAAATAAATAAATAAAGAATCATAAAATGATAATGAATTATCTTGATACAATATGTTGGGCGGAGACAAATCCACTACCAATAAGTAAAGAAAAATACATGTGAAAAGAATAATTTTTGGCAGCGAAGCGAAGACGATCCAAGTGCAATCATCCTTGAAGAAATGGCGATGAACATGGCTAGAGCTAGAACACCTGCAAAAATAAGAGCACACACCTGTGAGATAACCAGTCCTCAGAGGGACGTAAAAGACACATAATATCATGCCATATAAACTGAATAAATATTGCTCAAATAAATAAGTCAATCGAATTATAACATGGTCCAATACGCACCTTTGAACGAGCATACCATCCCCCAACCAAACAAGGACAGGAGATGGTAAACTAGTTCACGGTGACGTATCTTTCCATACTATAAATCCAATATGGTATCCGGACCCCAACAAGGTTCAATACCTTCTCATCGAATTAGTAAGTCACACCTACAACCAAACAAGGACAAGATGTGACAAACTACTTCGCGACAAGTTATTGTTCAAGCCACGGTCAGATACAAGTACTCAAACCAAAAGTACTCCTACCTAACGGATAAAGGCAGCCTACCGTTCTAAGATTATAGTTAAGAACAATCCTTTCTACGCATGGGCCCTGCTGAATAGGATCGACATAGTCCCCCCTTGGGGCACTAGAGGCCCCATCAGTAAGAGCATGACGTTCCGCAGAATCGTCAGTGGCCGTCAGTAATCATGGATCATCAACCTGTATCTCCAGCGGAGAGTTCGGGTCACAAGGGAAAGTGCATCGAAGCCCATACGCTAAGGAATTGTCCTCCCCGCCTAATGCCTACTCTGTTGTATCCACAACAGTAAACCTCTATCTGCTAAGTCAAACTAAGCATGCAACCTCTATTAGTGATTATTACTATCGCACGGCTTGTACGTACTGGTGGCCAGCCAATCACGCACATCTGTCCTACATGCGACACACAACTTCGTGTTATAATGTGTCAAGGCCAATGAATGCAACACACAGGTGGTCCCTAAATCTAGGTTTAATGTGAGAAAAATAATACATAACAGAAATATAAATGAACATTAAGTTCTAACAGGTTATGCCATGTATCACAGTTTATTTTGCATAAAGAAAAAATAATGTATGAAATATGAGCTAAAATAAATAAACAACAAATGGCAAGGTGTCTTGCTGTAGAGCGCCTGGTGTGCTGCGATAATCAAGGTGGCGTGAACTGCGACTTCGGTGCAACAACTATGCATGGTACCCTCTGATGGCGGCACAGACAGTTCAATTGGGTCCAGAAGGGTCAAGTTAGTTAGATTGACATATTGGCGAGGGAATATGAGAATGAGTTTAGTCATGGAAAGGGGGAAATCAAAGAAGAAAGATATAATATAAATACAAATTTTTGAAATAACTTATAATATTTGAAAACTAGATTTTATTATTAAAATAAAATTTATGGAAAAAGACCTAAAGTCAAGAAAATTATTTTTGGCTAAAAATTCTAAGTTTTGTAGAATAATATTAGGTAGAAAACTATATCGTATTAGTTAAAAATACTTTAGATAATTATCTGAAAATATTCAGAATCTTTTTATAAATTAGAAACTACTTGTATGAAATAAAACGTACTAGAAAACCCTTTTAGGATAAACTATAATTTTGTCAAATAAATTATTTTGGTCAAAGGCTAAATTTTGAATACCATACAATAATATAGTTTATATAATCCAAGACCTAGTTTGACATTACAAATAGGGCCAGCTTAAAACTATATATATATATATATATATTATATTATATAAAATATATATATATATATATATATATATATATATTAAGACAAATAATAATAATAAATAATAATAATAATAATAATAATAATAATAATAATAATAATAATAATAATAATATAATAAGAATATAATAAGTATCTCTTCTCCTAGGGGAAAATTAGACTATACAGAACATAATGAAACAAAGGAAAAACAACAGAAAAGAATCAACTAAAATAAAGAAAGAAAGGGAAAGAGTAAAATATAATAATAATAATAATAATTTATTATTAATATATTAAATAAATAAAAAATAATAATAATAAAAAACTCACAGAGGTGGTTCTCCTCTTTCGAGGAGACCAACCTAACAACTTCTAAAGAACAAAAAAAAAGGCACGGGGTGAAGAGATAGATAATGAGACCGGGAAAGAAATCGAGAGTGAAGAAGAGAGAGGGAGCAGGAGAGAGAATGGGAGAGGGAACAAAGTCGGGGGGGGAGTCGGTGTCTCGGCGCTAGGACGATGCGCACGCAGACCGGGCGGTGGCGGAAGAGGTCGGAGAGGGTCGGGATGCGGTCGCGTGCTGCGACGAGGGGCGGCTCGGTAGGGCTTGTCGGCGGATCTGGCCGACGGTTGAGGCGGATGGGAGAAAAGGTGGCGCGGATTATATTCGCCGAGCACGGCCACCGAGCGCGGGCCGCATAGATCTCGACGTGGGCGGACGGGCGGCTGCGTCGGGCTGCATCGCTCGGCGGAGCGGTAACGCATGTGACAGTTACTCGAGTGCGGACCGGTCGGGAGATGGAGGAGATGATGGTGGCCGAGAGTTCCTGCGGCGGTGGTCAGCTGTGGTGGAGAAGGCGGATGTTGGCTGTCTCCGGCTTGGTCGACGCCGGCGAGATGGAGGATAGGTAAGAGGTTTCTTTTGTTTTGTTTCGATGGTGGTGGCGGTGATGGTGGTTTAACTGGTGGTAAGGTCATAGGGGTTTAGCTGTGGTCCGGCCAGGCGGAGGGTTACGGTGATTTGGTGATGGTGGCAGTGGTGGTTCCGATGGTGGTTATGTGGGGTTTTGGTCGGGTGGCGCGTCGGTGGCAATGATGGTGGCGGTTTGTGGTAGTGGTTGGTGTCAGTGTAGGTGGTGGCGGTTTGGTCGGCTTTGGCTGTGGTGATGATGGTGGTCGGATCCATAGTGTTGGAGAGTGTCTGGTGGCATGGCAAATGGAGGAGCGGGGGACTGGGTGACGGGCATGGTAGGGAGTTTGTCGGCGGTGGTGGTGGTCATATTTTGGGTGGACGAGCGGATCTTAGAGGACAGAGGTGGAGGTGGCTGTGGCTGGGTTAGGTTGGGGATAATGGAATTACGTGTCCTGCATGACACAGGATTGGGTGGACGTGTCTGGGGTTGTCGGACACGGGAAAGAGAAATTATAAATGTAATAGAGAACAATGGAAATGAATATGGACACCGACACGGTGCACGCATGAGAGATGGTGCTTGGCTATGGAGTTTGAGAATTTGTGAATTGTAGCAAGTTATGGATGAGTACCTGCCTATTTATAGGATGTGGAAATTCCCAATTTGATAAGGACTATGACTATTTAAAACCCAATAATAGATAATTCGTAATTTAATTCAAAATCAATCAAATCCCAATCCAAATACAAATCCCATTTAAATCTAATTAAATTACATCCTTTAGTTTAAAATCAAATCAAATATGTCAAATTTTAATTATAGATATTAATTTAATCTATTTAAATAAATTCAAAAATCAAATCAAGATTTAAATTGACACAATAAATTCAAAATATGTTTTCCAAAAATAATAATAATAATAATTTTAAAAATATATTATTTATTTATAAATAACTATTAAAATATTATGAAATATATATGTGCAAGCACGAGTAATATTTATGCCTTTCTAGTATACAATAAGAATATTATTTATTATTAATAATTGTGAGAAATGAAAGGCTTTATAAATAAAATAACAAACTTGGAAATTTTGGAACAATAACAAAATAATTATAATGTATATTATTTTGAAAGCAAAAAAAAATTAGAAAAATATATTTTTAAAAAATATGTACGCTCGCACATATTCGCACAAGTCGAGCAATTTCGAAAATAAAATTTCGCGCACGACGTACAATACGACTACGTGACGTAAAATACAAAATTTTAAATCCGTACAATTTTTTTTAAAAAAAATATAGTAGAAATTTAGGGGTTTTACATCCTACCCAACTTAAAATAATTTCGTCCTCGAAATTAAGAATTCGTAGGGGGTGAGAAGGCACAACGGTAGATAGAAGGGTTCGAAGTTTACATGGTCGTAGTCTAGGTTGAGGATATGATTAAGAGACGATTGTAATCACTCTTAAATTCAAGTGATTAGAAAGTCAAGATTATAGATTTAGGGTCGAGGGAAAGGTCGAGTAGTTCAAGAAAAAGATATGGCAACATCGAGTGATAATGGTCATAGATGATAGGATAGCTAGAGGAAGTTCTAGTATAATATCTTTGTCCTTCTAAAATAGGTGAAGGCGAAAGCGATATAGAGTTCGAAGGAGGCGTTATCGAATACGAATACGTGGTTCAAAGGCGACCAAATAATTCAAAAGAATTGTCAAGGCAGTCGTGGATGGGATTCTAGAGGACAAGTTTAGCTATGTCCCCATCCACGTAGAACGATAGATAAAAGCGAACCAAAGTGCACTTGGTTGATCAGACCATTATGCACCGGTTCTGATTAGACAATAGGCTAGTGAGCGCTCAATAGCATATGTCATGAACAAGCTTGATAAAGAATTGAGCTTGCAAAACTAGGCTACATTAGCATCATTGGTCTAGATAGCAGGACATATGCACGATGGTAGATAAAAATAAAAATAATTATGAATAGTCTAAGAGTCATAAGGATCTAAGTCTTGTTGACCATCATTCTACGATTTATTGACCAAGGCTTGGTTGCCCAAATGGGTTAAATTCCTCTAGTCTCTATGGCCTAGATAATACTATTTGTATTCCCTTAATGGTCAAGGGCATGTTAGGTCGTGGGGTATTCTACCCAACTTAAAGAATTAAGCTAAGGGTGTTTGGGACTTCTAACTAGTAGGGTCAATCTCTAGCAAGCACGAAGAAAAGATAAGAATAATGATAGGAAGAATCAAGCAAGATGCAATCGATGAGTCGAATGGTAGATCGAATATAGAATCGAGAAAAGAGGTCAAGTATGTGGATGAGATCCTAGACTTCTAATCCTATTCGCAGGCTTGCTTGGTACGGTAAAGTAACCAAACAATTTATCTTGACCTGCATGGGCCACCACAAAAATATGTAACGCCCCAATTCTAAAATACGTAGGACTAAGAACGTAGACATGCCAGCTGTATCCATACGAAGTACACTCCAATATATAAAACCTCGTATGAATACATAAGCTATAAAATACAGTAGAACCATAACTAATCTCATCCACACAAAATAAATGAATAAAAGATATCATAAAATGATAATGAATTGTCTTGATACAATATGTCGGGCGGAGACAAATCCACTACCAATAAGTAAGAGAAAAATACATGAGAAAAGAAATAATTTTTGGCGAGCGAAGCGAAGACGATCCAAGTGCAATCATCCTCGAAGAAATGGCGATGAACACGGCTAGAGCTAGAACACCTGCGAAAAACAAGAGCACACACCTGGCAAGATAACCAGGTCCTCAGAGGGACGTAACAAGACATATAATATCATGTCATATAAACTGAATAAATATTGCTCAAATAATAAGTCAATCGAATTATAATATGGTCCAATACGCACCTATTGAACGAGCGTACCATCTCCCCAACCAAACAAGGACAGGAGATGGTAAACTAATTCACGGTAACGTATCTTTCCATGCTATGAATCCAATAAGGTATCCGGACCCCAATAAGGTTCAATACCTTCTCATCGAAGTAGTAAGTCACACCTACAACCAAACAAGGACAAGATGTGACAAACTACTCTACGACAAGTTATTGTTCCAAGCCACGGTCAGATACAAGTACTCAAACCAAAAGTACTCGTACCTAACGGATAAAGGTAGCCTACCATTCTAAGTGATATGTAGTTAAGAACAATCCTTCCTACGCATGGGCCATGGCTGAATAGGATCGGCATAGTCCTCCCTTGGGGCACTAGAAGCCCCATCAGTAAGAGCATGACGTTCCGCAGAATCGTCAGTGGTCGTCAGTAATCATGGGTCATCAACCCTGTATCTCCAGCGGAGAGTCCGGGTCACAAGGGAAAGTGCATCGAAGCCCATACGCTAAGGAATTGTCATCCCCGCCCAATGTCTACTATGTTGTATCCACAACAGTAAACCTCTATAACCGCTAAGTCAAACTAAGCATGCAACCTCTATTAGCGATTATTCCTATCGCACGGCTTATACGTACTGGTGGCCAGCCAATCACGTACATCCGTATCCTACATGCGACACACAACTTCGTGTTACAACGTGTCAAGGCCAATGAATGCAACACACAAGGTGGTCCCTTAAATCTAGGTTTAATATGAGAAAAATAAAACATAGCAGGAAATATAAATGAACAGTAAGTTCTAACAGGTTATGCCATGTATCATAGTTTATTTTGCATAAAGAAAATAAATAATGCATGAAATATGAGCTAAAATAAATAAACAGCAAATGGCAAGGTGTCTTGCCTGGTAGAGCGCCTAGTGTGCTGCGATAATCAAGGTGGCGTGAACTGCGACTTCGGTACAACAACTATGCATGGTACCCTCTGATGGTGGCACAGACAGTTCCATTGGATCCAGAAGGGTCAAGTTAGTTAGATTGGACATATTGGCGAGGGAATATGATAATGAGTTTAGTCATGGAAATGGGGAAATCAAAGGAGAAAGATAAATAATATAAATACAAATTTTTGAAATAACTTATAATATTTGAAAACTAGATTTTATTATTAAAATAATATTTATGGAAAAAGACTTAAAGTCAAGAAAAATTATTTTTAGCTAAAAATTCTAAGTTTTGTAGAATAATATCGTTAGGTAGAAAACTATATCGTATTAGTTAAAAATACTTTAGATAATTATCTGAAAAATATTCAGAATTTTTTTATAAATTAGAAACTACTTGTATGTAATAAAACGTACTCGAAAACCCTTTTAGGATAAACCATAATTTTGTCAAATAAATTATTTTGGTCAAAGGCTAAATTTTGAATACCATACAATAATATAGTTTATATAATCCAAAACCTAGTTTGACATTACAAATAGGGCCAGCTTAAAACTATATATATATATATATATTAAGACAAATAATAATAATAATAATAATAATAATAATAATAAGTATCTTTTCTCCTAGGGAAAAATGAGACTATACAGAACATAATAAAACAAAGGAAAAACAACAGAAAAGAATCAACCAAAATAAAGAAAGAAAGGGGAAGAGTAAAATATAATAATAATAATGATAGTATTAAATAAATAAAAAATAATAATAAAAAAAACTCACAGAGGTGGTTCTCCTCTTTCGAGGAGACCAACCTAACAACTTCTAAAGAACAAAAAAAAAGGCACGGGGGGAAGAGAGAGATAATGAGACCGGAAAAAAATCGAGAGTGAAGAAGAGAGAGGGAGCATGAGAGAGAAGGGAGAGGGAACAAAGTCGGAGGATAGTCGGTGTCTCAGCGCTAGGGCGGTGCGCACGCGGACTGGGCGGTGGCGGAAGAGGTCGGAGAGGGTCGGGATGCGGTCGCGTGCTGCGACGAGGGACGGCTCGGTCGGGCTTGTCGGCGGATCTGGCCGACGGTCGGGGCATATGGGAGAAAAGGTGGCACGGGTTAGACTTCGTCGAGCACGGCATGGATCTCGAAGTGGGCGGACGCGCGGCTGCATCGGGCTGCATGCGCTCGGCGGAGAGGTGACGCATGCGACAGTTACTCGAGTGCGGACCGGTTGGGAGATGGAGGAGATGATGGTAGCCGAGAGTTCCTGCGGTGGTGGTCAGCTGTGGTGGAGAAGGCGGATGTTGGCTGTCTCCGGCTTGTTCGACGCCGGCGAGACGGATGATAGGTAAGAGGTTTCCTTTGTTTTCGTTTCGATGGTGGTGGCGGTGATGGTGGTTTAACTGGTGGTGAGGTCATAGGGGTTTAGCTGTGGTCCGGCCAGGCGGAGGGTTACGGTGATGTGGCGATGGTGGCAGTGGTGGTTTCGATGGTGGTTATGTGGGGTTTGGTCGGGTGGCGCGTCGGTGGCAATGATGGTAGCGGTTTATGGTAGTGGTTGGTGTCAGTGTAGGTGGTGGCGGTTTGGTCGGCTATGGCTGTGGTGATGATGGTGGTTGGATCCATGGTGTTGGCGAGTGTCTGGTGGCATGGCAAATGGAGGAGCGGGGACTGGGTGACGGGCATGGTAGGGAGTTTGTCTGCGGTGGTGGTGGTCGTATTTTGGGTGGACGAGCGGATCTGAGAGGGCAGAGGTGAGGTAGATATAGCTGGGTTAGGTTGGGGATAATAGAATTACGTGTCCTGTGTGACACAGGATTGGGTGGACGTGTCCGGGGTTGTCGGACACGGGAAAGAGAAATTGTAAATGTAATAGAGAACAATGGAAATGAATATGGACACCGACACGGTGCATGCATGAGAGATGGCACTTGGCTATGGAGTTTGAGAATTTTGTGAATTGTAGCAATTTATGGATGAGTACCTGCCTATTTATAGGATGTGAGAATTCCCAATTTGATAAGGACTAGGACTATTTAAAACCCAATAATAGATAATTCGTAATTTAATACAAAATCAATCAAATCCCAATCCAAATACAAATTCCATTTAAATCTAATTAAATTACATTCCTTTAGTTTAAAATCAAATCAAATAAATCAAATTTCAATTATAGATATTAATTTAATCTATTTAAATAAATTCAAAAATAAAATCAAGATTTAAATTGACACAATAAATTCAAAATATGTTTTCCAAAAATACTAATATTAATAATTTCAAAAATATATTATTTATTTATAAATAACTATTAAAATATTATGAAATATATATATGCAAGCTCGAGTAATATTTATGCTTTTCTAGTATACAATAAGATATTATTTATTATTAATAATTTTGGGAAATGAAAGGCTTTATAAATAAAATAACAAACTTGAAAATTTTGGAACAATAAGAAAATAATTATTTTGTATATTATTTTGAAACCAAAAAATATATAAAAATATTATTTTAATAAAATACGTACGCTCGCACATATTCGCACAAGTCGAGCAATTTCGAAAATGAAATTTTGCGCACGACGTACAATACGACTACGCGACGTACAATACAAAATTTTAAATCCGTACAAATTTTTTTAAAAAAATATAGTTGAAATTTAGGGGTTTTACATTCACAATACTAACTCGCTCATACAAAGAAAGCCTAGGAATGAAAACCTAGGTACAGCAATCTAAGTACAATTGTTTAGTTTTGATTCTGGGGGTGACGATAGAGGCTCGGGAAAGCGACGGAAGCTTGCCTTACTCCTTGGACGATCGGACGTAGCCTCGGCTCTGATGAAGAAATGCTATCGGAGCGTGTGGAAAGACTCTTCTGTGCGTGTCTTTGTCTCCTTGTGTATACAACCGGGGGTTTTGTAAGGGAATGGCATCTTGCTATTTATAGGAGTGGGATGTGATCATTAGGGATTGCAATGATTGCCCTAAAAAAGTTGGCGGCTTAGGGATCTAATTGTCATTTTCCTTGATCCTACCTTGTTGGCAATTAATCTGGACCACTAATCTTGATTGCAACGAATCTGGACAATTAATGCTGATTGTGTAAAAATCCATATGGGCAATTAATGTTGATTGTCATGAATCTTTGGAAGGTCGGATCTCTTGTCACGTGTTTAATCCGCGTGATTGCAATAAATCTGCTTTGATTCGGGTAATTATGATGATTGTACTAAATCTGGTTGTTGGGATTTGTTGATAAATCTTGATTGATTTAATGCCACGTATCTAACCATCATTACGGGGAAACTGATCTTCTGCTACGTGTCATAACCACGAGCCACAGCCGCATATGGGTAGCTTCTTAGGTTTTGAACCGCATGAAGGTGGTAGCCGCATAGGTGTAGCCTTCGAAGTCTGGGCCGCATGGGGGTGGTTTCCAATTGAGCGGCATAAGACTAGCCACATGTCAAGGCTGCATGGGCATGGCCTCTCAGTATTTTAGCTGCATGGAGATGGTCCCCATGATCCGAGCCACATGAGAGTAGCGGCCGCATGGGGTGGCTTCTCAGGATTTGAGATGCATGGAGATGGTCCCCATGATCCGAGCCGCATGAGAGTAGCGGCCGCATGGAGTGGCTTCTCAGGATTTGAGCCACATAAAGATGGCCCCCATGATCCGTGCCGCATGAGAGTAGCAGCCGCATGGGGGTAGCCTCCACCTGAACCGCATGAGGCTGGCCACGTGTCAAAGCTGTATGGAAGACTTTAGGATTTGATGGATTGTGCCAGCTGTAAAGATTTTCTTTGTTTCCCTAGGAGCACGCCTTTATGTTAGAGTCATCATTGCAGCTTTATGTCAGGGCTGTCAGTTCACCTTTATGTCAGAGCCGCCTTATTTTGTTAGAGCATTAACTGAGGCTGCTGCTTAATGGCCAGCTATAGAGGCGAGCCGCATAAGGCCACGAGCCGCTTGGCTATGTTGGCGACTTTTGAGCCGCATAAAACTCTTGAGCCGCATGAATCTCCGAGAGATTCTTTGAACCGCATGAGACTCCCTCTGTTTTGAGCCGCATGGACTTTCCTATTTTTTTGGGCCGCATAAGGCCCCCCTACTGCCTTTGGGCCGCATGAAGCTTTCTGAGCCGCATGAAGCATTCTGGATTTTGAGCCACATAAAATCCTCATGGGCTGTATGGAACTTTCTGGATTTTCAGCCGCATGAGACTCCCCTTCTTTCCTTGCGCTTGTGAAGGATCACATCTCGCAAGTCAAGGACATCTCGATCAACCTTTGCACTCGCTTTGTGGGCTCGGGTATCCCGAGCACACGAGTGTGTAGTTATCCTGTTTGCTCCCCGATACGGAACTAGTAAAAGTACTTACCCTTGATCATTGTTGGGAGACTCTTGAGAACCACCCTGTCCGTTTGCTGTCAGGGGTTGGACACGGGCGGTTCTGTACAACTTTCCATTAAAGGTCCGCTTAGCGGGACGCTCGGAGGGTCAGAGGTTGCGACAGCTGACTTAGCTCGACGAGCCCGCGCTGCCCTAGACTTCTTCGACTTAGCACCCGAAGGTGCATAGTAGGAAGAGTCCAAGTTGGAAGGAAGGAAGAGAAGTTGGTGCCCTTTTCAAAGGAGGAAAGGGGGCTATATTTATAGAAAGGAGTGAGCCATTTCTTCTTTTCCTTTCCGATGTGGGACTAAAAGCAATATTTTCCATGCTTCTACAAGACCCCCTTCAAAGTTTCCAAATTGCAAATTTGGAATACTTTGAATAAGAAGCATACAAAGTAGAGTTGTTTAGGTGTGGCAATCCTATCAGAGGTAGCATGGACGTGATAGGTTTGGGTACTTCCGCTGGGGATTTTATGTAGACTTATCATCCTTGGCGTACCTTGGTTTTAGGTACGAATAATAAGTTGAGAGAGGGAACCATCATATTTACTCAGAGGTGATGAGGATGTGGTAAATATGGGTCTAAAGTAGAGCCTTCCTACTCATAGGTAATGAGGACGTGGTAGGAGTGAACTCGAATGAGGATACATAGAACAACTCAGAGGTAATATGGACGTGGAAGTTCTATGTAACGGGAAATGAATGCCACGAAACAACTGGGTTCATGAAGCATATGATTGTGAAGAAGGGGTGCATGTACTAGAGGACCTAATACAGCATTTGTGGTCAACAGAGGACATTTGTGGACCTATTAACCTTTGTTTTAGGTACGAATAATAAGTTTGATAGGAATACCTAGAACAACTCCGCGGTAAGGCGGATATGGAGGTTCTTGGTATCGGACGAAAGAATACTATGGAACAGCTGGGTTCCAGAGGCATGAGATTTGTGAGAAAAGAGACACGTGTACTAGAAAACCTAGTACAACATTTGTGGTCAACTGCAGATATTTGTGGTCAACGGTGGACATTTGTGGTCAACTGTGGACATTTGTGGTCAGCAGAGGACATTTATGGGCCTATTATCCTTGGCGTACTCCGGTCTTGGGTACAGATAATAAGTCGAGAGAAAAAACCAACATACTTACTCAGAGGTAATGAGGACGTGGTAAATATGAGGGTTTCTTCGATGGAGCCTTTCCACTCAGAGGTAATGAGGACATGGCAGGAGTGGGCTCCATGAAGGGTACATAGAACAACTCAGAGGTAATGAGGATGTGAAAGTTCTATGTGAGGGATGGTTTATTTTTGATGGAAGGAAAACAACTCAGAGGTAACATCGACGTGGTTGTTTCGGAGAATTTGTGGATCTGTTACCCTTTTTGTGCATTGAAAGTGCGAGTATTGGATCATGAGGAGGGAGCTCTTTTAGGAAGAAAGTTCAGAGGTATAATCATACATGACTTACTACCTAAAAGATGCGATATAGATTCATCTGTAGTGACCAGAGTGTAAGTTCAACAGTATCTGCGGGTACATAACTCGATAGTCTGGAAGATTTGGGATCAGAATGTAAGTTCAGCGGTACCAGAGGGTACGTAACTCGTCATTCTGGGATATTTTGAGGATGAATGTAGGTGGGTTTAGTAGTACCAAGGGGTACATGACCCGATAATCTAAGATGTTTGGAAGCCGAATGTGATTCAGCGGTACCAAGGGGTACATAACTCAACAGTCTGAGATATTTGGAAGCAAACTGTGGGTTTAGCGGTACCAGAGGGTACATAACTCAACAGTCTAAGATATTCGTGGTATGTTATTTCAGACATAATACTTCTTTAGGAACTTGTCGTTGATGGGCAACATGAGCAAGTCTCCGTTTTGCTTCGCGAGGCGGTAAGCACCGTTGGAGAATACATCATAGATGATGAACGGACCTTCCCACTTTGGCTGGAACTTGTCGGCGATCTTGTGAGTCATGACTATCGGCCTCTAAACTGCCAAAACAAGATCGCCTACTTGAAACGTTCTGATTTTGACCTTCTTGTTGAAAGCTCCGAAGATTCTGGCTTGATACAGCTCAATTCGTTGTTGAGCTAACATGCGCTTCTCATCTAGGGCCTCCAACTCTTGTAGTCGGCGATGGTGATTATCATCTATCGTCAATCGATAGGTGAGAGCGATACGAAGTGAGAGGATTTGGGTCTCCAAGGGGAGAACTGCCTCACTTCCGTATACCAAGTAGAATGGTGTGTTCCCGGTGGCCGTTCGTACTGTAGTACGGTACGCCCATAAGCATTCGCCGAGCTTCTCATTCCAGTCGCACTTGTTTGATGACATGAACTTTTTGAGAAGCTTGATGATTGTTTTGTTGAATGCTTCAGCCAAACCATTAGCCGCTGGGATATATGGTGTTGAAGCAAAATTCTAGATTCGGTGTTTGTCGCAGAACCGATAGAAGGCGTGGCTAGCGAACTGTGGACCGTTGTCGTGGATGATCCTTCGGGGCAGGCCAAAGCGATAGATGATGTGATGCTTGAGGAAGCTGATCACGTTTGAAATCTTTACTTTTGTAAGGGAACAACTTCCGCCCATTTGGAGAAGTAATCTGTGATTGCGAGTATGAAGCGATGTCCTTGGGACAGGTAGAGTGATTGGACCGATGCTGTCCATTTCCCATGTTTCGAATGGCCAAGATGCCATTATCGGATGTAGAAACTCGGATGGCTGATAGATAAAATCTGCATGGACTTGACAGGCTTTGTACTTTATTGTATAGTCTATCACATCTGCTACCATCGTGGGCCAATAATAGCCCATCCGGCGAAGACGGTCTTATAATTTTGGACCAGGCTGATGGGCCCTGCAGACACCGTCATGAGCTTCACGTACGGGTTCTTTGGCTTCTATATTTGATAGACACCAAAGCAGTAATCCATCGTAGGATCGTCGATACAGTATTTTCTTCTCTATATCGTAGAAGAATCTGAGGGAATGCCTTCTGATAGAGGTGGCCTCCTTTAGGTTTTCGGGCAAGATGCCATAGACTATAAAGTCTATGAATGGCTGTCTCCAGTCTGGTGTTTCGTCAACCGTCTGAGCAGAATGATTCGCCCCAAACTGAACGTTATTCTTGGGACAGACTAGTTCGTGGCCTATCACATCCACTGAGTGATGAGCATAGTTCGAAACTGCTAGGGAAGTGGCAAGGCCAGCTAAGGAATCGGCTTCGATATTTTGGAATCTGGGAACGTGTTCTATGAAGAACCCTTCGAACGACGAAATGATGCTGATCGCCGTTTGGTGATAGGGGATCATGTCTTCATGGCAGACTTCATATAAACCCCATATCTGATTGACGATTAACTGCGAGTCGCTGTATACTTCAAGGTATTCTACCCCCAGTTCCTTTGCAAGTCGGAGGCCAATGACCAAAGCATTGTACTCGGCCACATTGTTTGAACAGGGCTCCATGAGGGAATAAGCCCGATTGATTACCAACCCGGAGGGAGAAATCAGCACCACTCCGACTCCAACGACGATGTTGCCCTTGGGCCCAGTTCTGGAAGCACCGTCGAAGAATATTTGCCATATGGTATCATGAGAGGCCACATGTGAGTCAGCAACCTCATCTCGAATCTCTTCGTATATCCTGGTTGACTTCGAACTTGGATGGGATACTAAAAGTCTGCCAAAGCTTAACTTTTAATAGCCTTTTATGGGACAAAGATCATGTGGTAGGGAGACAACAATATCGCCCATGTAGTGAGGCGAGAGCTGAGTGCCCTGGCTTGGTCATGAGGACCCTGAGGGGGTTTACTCGTGAGATCACATGTATGGTTTGTCCCATGACATAGTGTCGCATCTTTTGAATGGCGAACACCAGGGTGAGGCATTCCTTCTCCACGACAGTATATCGGTGTTCCGGCCCCATCATCATTCGACTGAGGTAATATATAGCCTGCTCATGGCCTGTATCATTGTTTTGTGCTATTAGAGCACCGAGAGAATGCTCTATCGCTCGTACATAGAGCAGGAATAGTTTTCCAGCAACCGGGGCCACCGGGACTGGAGGGTTCGACAAATATTCTTTGATGCTGTCGAAGGCACGTTGGCATTCTTCATCCCATACGAATGAGACGCCCTTTTTCATGAGATAAGTGAATGGCTGACATCATCCGGAGAGGTTGGAAATGAACCTCCTGATGTAAGCTAGCCTCCCTTGAAGGCCTCGGAGTTCACGGAGATTTCTCGGGGGACCCATCTCCATGATTGCCTTTGTCTTCTCCAGATCTATATGAATCACCTGGACAGTAATGATAAAACCTAGGAATTTTCCACTGGATACGCCCAAGAAAGATTTGGTAGGATTCATCTTCAAGTTGTGCACTCGCATCAGGTCGAATACGGTCCTTAGATCCTGCAGATGGTCTTTCTTATAGCAACTTTTGACAGCGATGTCGTCAATATAGCACTCCACGGTCTTGCGTAAGTGGTCCCTGAAGATGACACTCATGGCTCTTTGATAGGTGGCACCAGCATTCTTTAAACCAAAAGGCATGACAGTGTAGCAGTATGTGCCAATCGGTGTTCGGAATGATGTGTGCTTTTCGTCGTCGGAAGACATCTTGATTTGGTTGTATCTCGAGAAACCATCCATGAATGACATGCGCTCGAAGCCGCAGGTGTTGTCAATCATGATGTCCGTGATAGGGTGGGAGAACTCATCTTTAGGACACGCCTCGTTCAGATTGCGGAAGTCGATGCAGATTCGAATCTTTCCATTTTTTTGGGGACCGATACTATGTTGGCGACCCAGTCCGGATATTGTTCCTTATGAATGAAGCTGCTGGCTATCAGTTTGTTGACTTCGGCTTCGATCGCATTCATAATGTCCAGGCGGAAGGGTCGCTTTTGTTGCTTGATAGGCTTTGCATCCGACCGAATGTTGAGTTTGTGAAGTGCAATCTCGGGGTTTAGCCCTGGCATGTCTTCATAACTCCAGGTGAACACATCAATATATTCTTTGACGAGTTGTAGCAGCGATTCTCGCTCTTCGTCTGCCAGGCTTTTACTAACAAAGATTGGTTTTGGAGAAGACTCATTGCCGAGGTCAACTTGCATAACCTCATCTTCAGTCGGAGGCTCTCTTTGTTCGAACCACTTTTTCCATTGTGCATCCAGCTGTTGGGCCCACGGCTCCAATTCAAGGAGTTCAGGAATGTCTTCTTCTTCTTCTAAGCGTCGGCGAATGCCATATTGACAGACAAGACTTGCCTGAATACGTCTCTGATGCTGATATCTGAATCAAAAGTTGGTGATCCGGTTGAGTGTGAATGCCAGTCGTATTCCTCATCTGAGCTTTCAGGGGTCGTTGCAAGTGTAACATACCCCAGTCTACATCGGGTCTTGTTGTAGTAATCCCGTGGTTTCTCGGTAGGGACTGGCAACTGTAAAGGTAACCGCCGACCAGTACCGTAGTTCAAGCCTGGAGTAGTCTCCAGATCATACCCCTGTCGTTGCATGAGGTACTTGGATTAGGAGCTATACAGATAAATGGGCAGTCTTCCGGCGTCCGATTCGAGATCGACTTCCTCTATTACGAAGGGCTGTTGATCATTCTTCCGACCGAAGATGATTGGATGGTCTTCTCCCTCGACTATGAAGTAGGCACCTTCCAAAGGAGTATGTTGATTTGCGGTGTAAACATTTGTCACTTGCGAGTGTAGGTGAGTGCCTATACCGTATTCCATAGCATATATTGTATAAAGCTTATCAAGCTCGAGGTAGTTCAAAGACAGCCCTTTATTGATAAAGTAAGGTATCTTTTCTAGTAGGATTACATCATCTGCGGATGGAACATCAGTATAAGCAGCCACATACTTGGCCAATTCTGGTTCTTCTTCAGCCATCCCCTGTATAAATGAAGACTGAGAGGATGACTTGGGCAGCTTAATTATCAGAGATTTCGCTAGTGGGGCAGAATGTGGAGTCGTTGGCGAACTAGCGACCCCCTATTTGGTGTTTGATGCTAAGCGGAGAGTTGTTAGATTGCTAGGAGTCCCCGACTTCGCATTGGGCTGACGATTCATCTTGGGAAGACATATCGTTATTGGCTTGTCAGAGGGTTTAAGCTTCTCTGTTTGTGGCTGGCCGGCTCTTGGCAGCCTGATTGTCAGTGGCTCCGTTGTGGGTTTTGGCGCTTGGCCAGACCTTGGCAGTCGGATTATCATTTGCCCCTCTTGTGTCGAGAGACTGATTGCATCCTTACACAGAGCGGCCGTAAGGGGTACGGTCTTACCAGGTTTGCGAGCTTGAAGGTGGATCGTCAGAGGTTCTTCTGATCCCATTGCTGTCGTAGTTTGAGCTTGCATATCTCCTTCGACAAGGTGCTTCTTTGACTTCTCGTACAAGCAGGAGTCCGAGTAATAAGACTCGACCCCTTTGAAGGGATCGATATCGACAAATTCTGTCCTCACGAAGCCGTGCTTGTCGATATACTTGAAGCACTGGTGCATCGTAGAAGGCACGATCATGTAATCGTGTATCCAAAGATGCCCCAGAAGAATATTGTAGGAAGTGTCCGCATCTATGACATAACAAGTCACTTCTGACTGCAGATCGCCGATTTTGCACTTCAAGCGAATCTTCCCGATCGAGTAGCTCCTGCCCGAATTAAAACCACTGATGGCGGTGCTTGTCAGCGTCAGGCGATGCATGGGGATGCGAAGATGGTGCAACAGACTCTTCGGGATGATGCTTATGGAAGAACCGGGATCAATGTGCATCCGATCCACCTTTACGTCACCGATGTATCCAGTGTAATACAACGGACGATCGTGCAGGTTGGTTTTAATGAGCATATCCTGCGGAGTGAAGACGATGTTGGGCATTGTACCTGTACAAGTACTGTTCTGGAGATTTACAGGTGGGCTCTCTCCCGTGAGGTTGACCTGAGCCAGATATACGTCGGCATTCTGGAGTGCATCACTCAGTGCCACGCGAACATCTTTCGAGAGCCTCAGGAGCTCGTATAATGATAATTTAGTCGGTGTGTTGGCCAATTGAGCCAAGATGTCAAAGTTGTAGGGCCTCTCCAGCCCATGAGGTGCCTCTTTTCGGAGGGTTTTGTCAAAGCGAGTCTCCTTCGGCCTAGGCTTTTCGGTCGTCGGAGTTTGAGAAGGTCCTGGAGCATCAGCAGTAGCCGGCTGATGATCTTCAGCCGAGTTACCCGGTAGAGGTTGAGTTTGCACCGGATCGGGTAACAACAGCCGTAGCTTCTTCGACCTCTGCCGAGATTGTGCGACATGATTTGACTTTTTTACCCTTCTTCCTGGCAG
Organism: Iris pallida; assembly: GCA_029216955.1. Taxonomy (NCBI): domain Eukaryota; kingdom Viridiplantae; phylum Streptophyta; class Magnoliopsida; order Asparagales; family Iridaceae; genus Iris; species Iris pallida. Next base: position 31,175 of record JANAVB010036764.1, on the reverse strand, counting down.
TGGACGGTGGGGTGGGTTGAGTCACTTTAAGTACCAGGTCCGGATGGACCCACATGACCTCCCATCGTAATATGGTGAGGGGTACTAGACCAGCAGCCTGATCTCGAGGAGGTGGAAGATTTGCAATCTTTATTGTTGCCTGAGGGACGGGTACTATACCGTCTTGAGTCTCTGTCGGAGGGAAGCTACCGAACTGTACTGACACCATGTTGGCTGCCACGGTTACCTCCTCGAAATCAATGGCCAGAGCCTTCGAATCGATGAGATGCTAGATATATCGCTTCAATTAGAAGCAGTCCTGCATGGCGTGGTGGACGTAACGATAGTAATGGCGGTACTTGGGGCTTTCCATCTCGGCCGGCCGAGGTTTCCATCTAGGTGGAGGAAGCTGGATTCTATCTCCTTGTATGAGCATGTCCAAGATGGGCTTGACATGACCGTCTTCGAAGGAGTAAGTCATCTGCGGCCACTGCTTTTCAGCTGGCTTTGATTCAGGCTTCTGGGTTGTGTCGGCCACCATATCCGGTTTGCCCTTGTTGTCTCGATTATTGGAAGAATTACCCCCGTTGTTGGTGTTGGCATTAGGGTGTTTGTCCTTGTCCTCTCCCTCCGAGATGTGTAATCCCAGTTGGCGAGCCTTCTTCAACTTATCTTTGGCGCTAGTGGCACTGATGATGAACGTATTCCAGTCCTTAAATTGACTTTCACCCATCCAGAGACTGATTGTTAGGAGCAGTCTCTTTTGGCAAATTTTAATTAAGGAGGAATCCGGATTTCCATACGGCAACTTTATTGCGGTTTGGCGAAGCCGCTCAATGTAGTTCCTCGTCAGCTCCTTCTTCCATTGAACAACATCTATGAGGGTGGACATCGTCACGTCTTGTCCTACTTCGTAGAACCTCTCCAAGAACATACGCTTGAAGCCAGTAAAGGAATGGATGCAGTTGTCTGGCAGGTTACGGTACCAGTTGAAGGCGACCCCTTCCAATGCCTCGATGAATAATCGTGTAAGGATGGCATCGTCATGGGGCAGATGGTCGGTTGTGACCTCGAAGTACGTAATGTACCAACTTGCTAAAGTCTTGCCATCATAGGGATTGATGTTGAACGGCTTATATCTTGGTGGAAAAGGGACATCCCTCCATTCAGCAGGGTATGGTTGCCGTATTCTGAGGTCTTGTGAGGTTTTCCGAGCGTGAAACATGGCCCGGAGCTCCTGGACCTCTCTTCTTGCCTTCCTGGCCTTATCCGCCGCGGTGGGAGCCGATATTTTAAGAGGATTGTCGCCCGAGTTTGGTTCCGCTGAGTTCGAGTCCGCATTGACCGTGGGACCCAAGCTTGTTTGGCCAGGCGTCCTTCCTTGCAGAGTTGGAAGAGCCGCTTTGATTTTGTTTACAGATTTGACCAAGGTACGCAATATGGCCTCCAGAGTGTCGATGCATTGGCGATCACTGGGACCATCTTGATCGTCATTTGTCATAAATGCCGTCCTCATACGAGCCGAAGTAGAAGGGACGGTGGACGACGTGCCCTCTGAATCATACCCTTGTACAGAGAAGTCATCGGGGTATGTGGGAATGTTTTCCTCTGGTTCGGACTCAGAAGGAATAGTACCTCCAGCTTCAGAGCTTGCCTCGTCTTGAGAGTCGTGAACATCCTCGGGGACGTCGGCACCTGCTGTATATGTTGGATGAGTCGTTTTCTCGGGCTCATCTCCTTGGAATACCGGATTGTCATGGATGTTCGGAGGAATGCTACCCCCGGTTCCAACAATCCCCAGTGATATGGATGATGAATCTCCCAATGTAGTAGATTTTGTCTTCGAACGGGTACCTTAGAAAACTCCGGTGGTAGGCAACCGCTTAGATGATAGTTTCTTGGTCACAGTGGTTGAAATCTTCGGGCTGGAGATATTTATTTTCTTTCCTCTCCCGCTGGCGGGGATTCTCTGAGCAGAGTTGCAGGAGACGACGGAAAGCGCTTCATCCTCTGAACTTGGTTGTTGCAGTCTTTGGAAGACGGACCGCCGGTCTTTTCATACTGTCGCGTTATTGCAGCAGCAGTTGACAATGACTTGGGTACAGTGATGTCCATGGGAGGACTCTTTATACACCGAGTCCCCTTTTCTTTCCTTGCGTTTGTGAAGGATCTCGTCACGCAAGTCAGATGGGTCTCGAGCAACCACGTTTGCTCCCCGGTTGCGGGGAGACTTTTGGAACCACTCTGTCCGTTTGCCGTCGGGGGCTGGACTCGAGTGGTTCTGTATAACTTTCCATCAGAGGCCCGCATAACAGTAAGCGGAGCGCTCGGATCGTCAGAGGTTGGGATAGCCGACTGAGCTTGCCGAGCTCATGCTACCCTAGACTTCTTCACTCTAGCACCTGAGGGCACATAGTAGGAAGAGTCTAAGTGGTGCTGCAGTGAGTCAGACACATTTTCTTGGGAATATGAGAGATCAGGGCCATAGGAGAGGCGATCAAAGACAGATCCCGAGCCGCGTGGAGTGGATAATATGCGGCTGGAATCAACAGTCTTCATGCGGCGGGCAGTCGTGGCCGCATAAGCCTTCTTCATGCGGCTGGAAGTCTCGGCCGCATGAGTCTCCTCCATGCGGCTGGAAGTCTTGGCCGCATGGGCATTCTGCATACGGCTGGCAGTTTTTGCCGCATGAGCATCATGCATGCGGCTGGCAATCTTGGCCGCATGAGCATCATGCATGCCGCTGGTACCTTTATTCGACTTCCTCCTGGACCACATAGAGTCCCTCTTTGCCCCTACAAGTCCAGTATCGTAGTATTTTCCTCTACCAGAAATGGAGACAGCAGAATCCTCTATGGCCTGAAGTGGAGCCGTATGAGAGTCACCCTTGCCGTCTTGGGCAACAGAGAGTACTTCGTCCAGAGCTTGGGGAGGAGCAAATGACTTGGGCCTCCACTCCCTGTGAGCCTTCTTCGTGCGGTCTCGCTTCTGGATCGGGCCAGCGCTCCCGTCGGAGAGCATTTCTTCAAACGCCTGCTGGTCGAACCGAGCGACCAATATTTGTTGAGTGGAGCCAAGTTTGGCTGCGTCCGATTGCATCACCAAATCCTCAGCCGTGGAGAAGTTTGTCCCCAGCAGAGTCGCCATCGCGTTTGCCATTGATTATTAAAGAACAGAACAGTTTTATGGGAGGACTGGACTTTTACTTCACAATATAAACTCGCTCATACAAAGAAAGCCTAGGAATAAAAACTTAGGTACAACAATCTAAGTACAATTGTTTAGTTTTGATTCTGGGGGTGACGATAGAGGCTCGGGAAAGTGACGGCAGCTCTGCCTTACTCCTTGGACGATCGGACGTAGCCTCGGCTCTGATGAAGAAATGCTCTCGGAGCGTGTGGGAAGACTCTTCTGTGCGTGCCTTTGTCTCCTTGTGTATCCAACCGGGGGTTTTGCAAGGGAATGGCATCTTGCTATTTATAGGAGTGGGATGTGATCATTAGGGATTGCAATGATTGCCCTAAAAAAGTTGGCGGCTTAGGGATCTAATTGTCATTTTCCTTGATCCTACCTTGTTGGCAATTAATCTGGACCACTAATCTTGATTGTAACGAATCTGGACAATTAATACTGATTGTGTAAAAATCCGTATGGGCAATTAATGTTGATTGTCATAAATCTTTGGAAGGTCGGATCTTCTGCCACGTGTTTAATCTGCGTGATTGCAATAAATCTGCTGATTCGGGTAATAATGATGATTGCACTAAATCTGGTTGTTGGGATTTGTTGATAAATCTTGATTGATTTAATACCACGTATCTAACCATCATTATGGGGAAACTGATCTTCTGCCACGTGTCATAACCACGAGCCACAGCCGTATGTGGGTAGCTTCTTAGATTTTGAACCGCATGAAGGTGGCAGCCGCATAGGTGTAGCCTTCGAAGTCTGGGCCGCATGGGGGTAGTTTCCAATTGAGCCGCATAAGACTAGCCACGTGTCAAGGCTGCATGGGCATGGCCTCTCAGTATTTGAGCTGCATGGAGATGGTCCCCATGATCCGAGCCGCATGAGAGTAGCGGCCGCATGGGGTAGCTTCTCAGGATTTGAGCCACATGGAGATGGTCCCCATGATCCGAGCCGCATGAGAGTAGCGGCCGCATGGGGTAGATTATCAGGATTTGAGCCGCATAAAGATGGCCCCCATGGTTCGAGCCGCATGAGAGTAGTAGCCGCATGGGGGTGGCCTCCACCTGAACCGCATGCGGCTGGCCACGTGTCAAAGCTGTATGGAAGACTTTAGGATTTGATGGATCGTGCCAGCTATAAAGATTTTCTTTGTTTCCCTAGGAGCACGCCTTTATGTCAGAGTCATCATTGTAGCTTTATGTCAGAGTTGTCAGTTCACCTTTATGTCAGAGCCGCCCTGTTGTGTCAGAGCACTAACTGAGGCTGCTGCTTAATGGCCAGCTGTAGAGGCGAGCCGCATAAGGCCACGAGCCGCATGGCTCTATTGGCGACTTTTGAGCCGCATAAAACTCTTGAGCCGCATGAAGCTCTGAGAGATTCTTTGAACCGCATGAGACTCCCTCTGTTTTGAGCCGCATGGACTTTCCTATTTTTTTCGGGCCGCATAAGGCCCCCCTACTGCCTTTGGGCCGCATGAAGCTTTCTGAGCCGCATGAAGCATGCTGGATTTTGAGCCGCATAAAATTCTCATGGGCTGCATGGAGCTTTCTGGATTTTCAGCCGCATAAGACTCCCCTTCTTTCCTTGCACTAGTGAATGATCACATCTCGCAAGTCAAGGACATCTCGATCAACCTTTGCACTCGCTTTGTGGGCCCGGATATCCCGAGCACACGAGTGCGTAGGTATCCTGTTTGCTCCCCGATGCAGGACTAGAAAAAGTACTTGCCCTTGATCATTGTTGGAAGACTCTTGAGAACCACCTTGTCCGTTTGCTGCCGGGGGCTGGACACGTGCAGTTTTGTACAACTTTCCATTAGAGGTCCGCTTAGCGGGACGCTCTGTTGGTCGGAAGTTGGGACAGCTGACTGAGCTCGACGAGCCCGCGCTGCCCTAGACTTCTTCGACTTAGCACCCGAAGGTGCGTAGTAGGAAGAGTCCAAGTTGGAAGGAAGGAAGAGCAGTTGGTGCCCTTTCATAGGAGGAAAAGGGGGCTATATTTATAGAATGGAGTGAGCCCTTTCTTCTTCTCCTTTCCGATGTAGGACCAAAAGCAATATTTTCCATGCTTATACAAAAATTGTATTTGATTTCTCTTAAATCGTGCCTAATCGTGCCATCGGAAATTTCGAGGACAAAATTTTCTAAGGGGAAGAGATTTATAACTCCACTTTTTCTAAATATAAATAGGGTATATTTTGTGCTTTTATATCCTTATTAGAATTAATTTAAGATTTTAATTTACTTTTTTATTATCTTAACTAAACATTAATTATCCTTAATGATTTTAACTATTTTTCTAAAACCTTTATTAGAGTATATTCCAATATTAAGATTGGTTATTTGATTTTTCTAGCTTTCCACTTAAATTATTGATTATTTCAAATAAGTACTTATTTACTGATTTCTCTTTAAATAAACACTTTTATTCCCAAGACTAGCAACTTGTTCTTGGGCCGTACGGTCAATTGAGCCCATCACTCACTTGAACCGTTGGATTTAAATTCAACCCTCCTCAAACGTTCACCACAATTCATTCATTCAAAAAAAAAATTTCCTTCACAACTTTCCTTCTACCTTCCCTGTTGTTGAGTTAGAGACGGCGACGACGAAATGTAACACCGCACGAGACGGAGGGCGACATGCTTCCAGAGGGTTCCTATTCATCTCCACCCTAGATTTCTAACTAACCAGTTTCACTCTATCGTACGATCCTAAACATTTTCTAACCGTCTCCGCCGATCACCACTGGCCGCCTAACCACCTCGCCGCTCCCACCTGACCACCCAACTGCCTGGCTGACCATCCACCGCCTATAAATAAACCCTTGGCGTCCTCTCTCTCCACCATACTTTAAAGCGGCGGAGCCCTGTCAATTTCGCTAGTGACCTTCTTCTTCCTCAAGCACCGAGCTTCTGGCTATTTTAGAAGCACTGCGGTGACGAAGGTGATGCGACTCCTTGCTGCTTCGTAGTACTGCGGATCACCTCTCGATCGATTTCCCATATCTCTGTACCAATCGTTTGATCGACTGGGTAAGTTTCATAGATCCTTCTTGTTTGTGATCTTTTCCTGTGCGAATAGTTTGAGGGCTTTTTGATTCGAATTTATGTACAGTTTTTGCTGGATTGATTCTCTGGATTGTGAATTGAACTTGTCTTATGAGATTCTAATCATCCTTTCAAATTTTGATTCAATTCTAAAACCAATCTTGCTCACGATCAACCATTCTTTTGATGCACTGTTCTTGTTTGATAAAATGTTTGTATGGATTTTACGATCAGCTATGGGACTCGTAGGAGTCGTATCGTACTCGTGGAGGGATAATTACATTACAATTGTCGCCCAGGTATAGTTCCACACTCGATTTGACTGATTGCCTGCTCTTTGACATTTTGAAAAGTTCATATTGCACGATAGTATCGGACATTGGTGCGGTTGGTTCAGGTGGATTCTTTTCTCTGTTCTACTCTAATGGATTGGTTTAGTAGCAACTAGAGTGGTGTTGTCACAAGATAGATTAGTTTCTCATTATTGGTGGATACAAGGATGATCAGACATGTATCGTGTCTTTAGGACACGACTGTTGGGAGATGTCGGACACAGTGAGCAGTTCACAGTTTAAACGGATATAGCCGTTAGTAGGACATTGGGTTCTTGAGTTCAGTTGCACATTCACTTGTCTTTGAAATTCCATATTATGCAGTAGCTGTTGGTTACTTGGTTCAAATGACAGAGCAATGGTTGCGCTTTAGCTGCTTAAGAAAGTAGGCCTTATGTCATTGGACCATTAGGAGTTAGTAGAGAATTAATATCCTGTTAGTGACATTAGTAGCTATAATAGTATTGATTAATTTATCAAGGATAGATTAGGGTAGTCACTATTAGTATGATAAAACATTGGTAAATATTAGTTATTAGGATTATTGATTTTTAGACAAATAGAACATTTCTAAATATTATTTCTCTATTCTAGGTGATCTAGAAGACTTGGACAAAACCCAAAATCAAGGCAAGTACATGTACTCAGTATTACCATCATTGCATGCATTGCGCTCACATTGTCTCTTCTTATTATTTCACTATTCTTGCTCGATTGATTGCATTGTTTCTCGTGTCAGTTGGGGGACGTTCTAAGACATGTGATTGACTAATATTGGACAAATATTTCCTGATAGCATATACTATATGCCTGATGTCCATTTTGTGCATGACTGATAGCATTGTCGTCAGATATGCCTGATTATTGTATAACTGATAGCATTGTCGTCAGACATGCTTGATTATTGATTGACTGATAGCATATTCCATATGCCTGATTACATATTAGTCCCCACTTGTTGATAACGTCCAATTGCACATGTACACATAGCTAGTACATATTTTATACTCATCTTGTTTCCTGTATTTCAGTTATATTTTGATATACCGTTCCATTGATCTTAATGGTGAGTTTTATTGAGTTACATTGTACTTTGTTCCTTTCCTGACCGGATCGTTGATTACAGGTGAGATGGATCTTTAGATTGTCATGGCTGGCATTGGAGCTCACTTGGCATTGAGATAGCTAGTTTCATGTATAGGGATTGATTGAGTGTATTTGATTATATGTTGTTGTTGTATCATTTATCTTTTATCGACTTTGTACCTGGACATTCATGTATAAGTTGTAATAATTGTATAGTGGATTGCTGTGATGGTTAGTATAGATTTGGAGATTAGATGCTGTGATGAGATTACTCTTGTTATTGATGACTAGACGGCTCACTACCGCTGTCAACGACAGTGTAGGTTGGGCATGCTCGTACCCGATTATTCGGGAGCGGGGCGTGACATAAAGGTCCGATGAAATGCGGACTAAGCTTTCCACCTCTACCAAAGCAAATAGTACCATGCGTCAGAGATATCCTCAAGAAGATTAGATCTCCAACCTAGCACAAACATGGTCTCAACTTAACTAAAAAAATCACATGGTTAAACAAAAATCACAAAATAAATAAGATCCTAATCCCAATACTAAGCTGTACCTCAAACTGCAAAGGTCTTCAGTGGCTATCGGCCCAATGTTGTTGTCTGTCCTGTGCCACGCGAAGTTGATCTCTGACGAGCTTTACCTTCTCGGCTGCATCAACAACCATCTCTGGTCCCAATAAAGGTCGCTCTCCAATATCATCCCAAGACAAGGGTGTACGACATCTAGGCCCGTACAGTGCCTCGAATGGTGACATCCCATTGATAGCCTGGAAACTGTTATTGTATACAAACTCCACTAAGTGCAGGTGATCCTCCCAGGATCCTCCAAAATTTAGAACACAAGTTCGCAGCATGTCCTCGAGTGTCTGTATAGTCCTCTCTGACTGTCCGTCCGTTTGAGGCTGGTATGCAGTACTGAACTTGAGCTGAGTGCCCAAACTAGTCTGCAGACTCCGCCAGAAATGGGAAGTAAAACGACTATCCCGATCCGAGACAATGCTTACCGGAACTCCGTGTATCCTGACAATCTGACGCATATACATCTCTGTTAGCCTCTCAGTAGACGTACCCACTTTAAATGGCAAAAAGTAGGTTGATTCGGTCAACCTGTCTACGATTACCCAAATTGTGTCTTTCCCTCCTGGTGTATGCGGTAATCCAGAAACAAATTCCATCGTGATGTGCTCCCACTTCCACTCCGGAATGGGCAATGTCTGTATCAGTCCTCCTGGCCTCTGCCTCTCTGCTTTAACTTGCTGACAGACTAAACATCTGGCTACGAAGTATGCTACCTCCCACTTTATCCGATACCACCTTACATGCTCCTTCAAATCCCTATACATCTTGTTGACACTTGGATGCATAGAGTACTGAGAACGATGGGCCTCCTGCATAACCTGCTCCCAAAGGTCTCCACTAGGTACACACAGTGTGGAACCGTACCTCAATGTGCCATCCTCTGCAAGAATAAACTCATCATCCACCAATCCTCCTCGAACCTGCTCTTGAATGCACCGCAGAGTAACATCGTCGAACTGAGCCGACTTGATCCTCTCTACCAAGTCTGACTGAATCTGAAGGCCCCACATCTGCATCTGAACTCCTGGCACAATCACCTCGATCCCCAGGCTCTCCAAATCTGCTAAAAAGTGATGATCCATCGTCAAACACATAGCTACCGGATACCTACTCAAGGCATCGGCAATCATGTTGGCCTTTCCTGGATGATACTGCAATAAAATTTCAAAGTCCTTCATCAACTCCATCCATCTCCTCTGTCTCATATTGAGCTCCTTCTGTGTAAACACATACTTCAAGCTTTTGTGGTCTGTGAAGATCTCCACACGCTCTCCGTATAGATAGTGCTTCCATAACTTAAGAGCAAAGATAACTGCCGCCAACTCCAAATTATGGGTAGGGTAGTTCTTCTCATGCGGACGTAATTGCTTGGATGCATAGACAATCACCTTCCCATGCTGTTGTAAGACACAACCCGGACCTTTCCCTGAGGCGTCACTGTAGTTAGTGAACCCGCCTGATCCTGATGGCAATATCAAAATTGGGGCTGTCGTCAGTCGCTTCTTCAACTCATCAAAAACAACCTGACATTCTTCTGACCAGATAAACTCTACGTCCTTTTGGGTCAGCCTAGTCAATAGCTCTACAATCCGAGAGAAATCCTGAGCGAACCTCCTGTAGTAGCCTGCCAATCCCAGAAAGCTCCTGATCTCCGCAACTGAATTCGGTGCTTTCTATGCCTCAACTGCTCTAATCTTCTTCGGGTCGACTGAGATTCCATCCTCGGTCACAACATGACCTAGGAAATCAACTCGATCGAAGAAAAACTTACACTTCGAAAGCTTGTCGTAAAGCCGCTCCTTTCTGAGAGTCTCTAGAACCACTCTCAAATGCTCCTCATGCTCCTCTGGGATCTTCGAATAAACCAAGATATCGTCGATGAACACCACCATGAACTTGTCCATGTACTGGTGGAACACCTTGTTCATCAAGTTTATAAACACCGCCGGGGTGTTAGTTAACCCAAACGACATCACCATGAACTCAAACTGGCCATACCGTGTCCTAAATGTTGTCTTCGGAATGTTCTCCTTCTTCACCTTCACTTGATGGTAACCTGTCCTCAGGTCAATTTTGGAGAGTACCTTTGCTTCGCTCAACTAATCAAACAGATCATCGAACCTCGGCAGCGGGTACTTGTTCTTGATCGTGAGGTTATTGAGTGCCCTTCCTATGGTTGGGCAGCCACCTTCTCTACTTCCACCATGGCTAGCTGATGGGCATTGTCAATGCCCTGCCTCATATCTTCCGCCTGGCGCCGTTGAGTCTCCATCATCTGCTACATGAAGGTAAAGAACTGCTCCATATCAACTGTCCCTTGATGTGGTGGTGGTAGCATCCCCTGAACTCCTGGGGTAGTCCTCGGAACCGGTGGAGGAGCACCCCTAAAAGCTGCAGATGGTTCCACCTGAGCTGGAATAAGAGGTACTGTGGTCCCAAGGTCGTGCTGAGTCAGGCAAGAAATGGCAGACCTCTCAGCGGTATCCCTTAGGCCATAGCATTGCGAGCGTGCCTCCACCATCCTGAAGACAGGTCAAACAAAGAATTAATTACTGAGAAAGAAGCGATAAAATCAAAGGAGGACAGTTTGTTTTCAAAAAGAGACAATTATCAGCAAGAATTAGATAAGAGTTTTTCTAATGTGATTGAGTACCTTAACTTATATCCTATATCCTACTACAGGCTGTAGTGATACACTAGTTCGAGTACCACTACAAAATTATACTAGTTGTGACTAGACTTGCATGGGCCACCACTAAAAATGTTTTACGACCCACACCCAGTATAAGGGTACGAGAAGTGGGTACATCCAGCCTATGCCGTAGTGTCGGCGGTAGAACGCTGTCCTAGGTCCAACATCTAACACAATCTAGAGTATGCTCCTAATGGAAAACAACATAATAAGTAATTTCAATCACAAACTAAGATGGAAAAGATGATAAGATAATCTCAATAGAGAGAGAAAGACACAAATATAAATAATAAGTCTCGGTACAAAACTCCATAAATAATATCTCAATACAATCGCAAATGTCTCAAAAATCTAGATAATAAGAAAGTCTAGACTAGGCTAATGGCAAGTCCTCAGCGACTACTGGATCTTGCTGAGGGTCCAGGTCACCTGTGTCAACTAGGCCTGCCCCATAGCAAGTATCGCAGCAATCCTCATCATCTGTAATATTTTCAACAGGTCCAGTCAGGACAGGAACAAATACATATCTCTCACACAGATCATAACATGAAAGGAAATTTAAGACAAGCTATAGAATAATATACATGAACTGCTGTAAAGAAATGAGACTGTAAAAGAGAACATGATATATAAAAATAGATATACATGATATAATAAGAGAACTGAACTAACTACGTGATGTAGAGCACAATCTGGTTATGTAAACTAGCTTAGGTTGTACATGACATAAATCTAATTTGGAGTTGCACATGATAAAGGTGTAGATCACATAACCAAATAAATACTCCTCCTGCCCTAATCAGTACACAAAGATCTTTCCAGGTTATGTTATTACACATGAAAGGTAGTGTCACATGAAAAGCTAGTCCACATGACAACTGATTTATACATGAAGGCTCACAAGATCATGAGTGTACATGAATATCACATGAGTGTGCATGAATAAACACGAATACGAGTAGTAGACGATGCACATGATAAAGTACATCAGCATAATATACTCGATGTATCCGAGGGAATAACATCACATGAAGAGATCCATATAGTACTAATTTGTGATAACATCGTGACAGCAACAAGTAAACTAGTCTATAACAAGTAAATATGTCCAATCAAGAATGAAACGGTCAGAGAATGTACTCGCCTGGCAAACCAAGCTGCTGATGAGGAAGTATAACTGAACTGGAGTGATGTAACCCTATTTAAAATAATCACAAGTCACAACATGGTCCACAATATCATAAGAAAGGTCTATAACGTACTTCTACATGCTTCTAGGTCCTTCTAGGTCAAAGTCAACCCTTGGTCAACTCTGGTCAAACCTGGTTAACTATAGCTCAACTAGTCCGTTTACTAATTTTTAGGTCATACACAAGTTTCCAAGTCATTCTAAGTTCCTTTGAGTTGATTTGGATCAAGTTTGACCCAAAGTTAACTTTTGTTAACTTGGTCAACTTGCCAGTCAACTCGACTAATCTAGGCTCATTGGGCCAATCCTAACCCGTCCCAATACTCCCTAGGTTATATCCACGAGCAAATACTTACATATAGATATATTCATTCATTCAAGTTATATATATATGTGTGTGTGTGTGTGTGTGTGTGTGTGTGTGTGTGTGTGTGTGTGTGCGTGTGTGCGTGTGTGTGTGTGTGTGTGTGTGTGTGTGTGTGTGTGTATATATATATATATATATATATATATATATATATATATATATATAACCTTAGTTGTGAAAAGAGGTTTGTGTGGTTGTGTGTCTACAAGGGGCTGTTGTGAGGGTTCAAAACTGAGAACAAAAGCTAATTATTTAACTATGGGACTATACCATAAATATATACATATATCTATCATAAAGTAACTTATACATATATATAGGCACATCCACAAATACACATATATGTAAAGGAAATTGGTCAAGCGAAGGGGGATTGAAACTCGACTCTGATATTACGTATCTCGACTAACTCACCAATGCATATATTTATATACATATAGCAATATATATGAAATACACACACACACACACACACACACAAATATTTATATATATATATATATATATATATATATATATATATATATATATATATATATATATATAAGGAGGAAAACCTAAATATATACATAAATAGTAGATAAAATAGGGTATAAACCGGAAGACCACTCCCCGCAAGTCCAGAACTTAATTATCCTATTATAAACTCAGAAATTATCACTAAAATCTCAGGAAATCAAGTTATGACAAAAATCAATTCAATATATATATATATATTTTATATATATATATATATATATATATATATATATATATATATATATACATAAATAGTAGATAAAATAGGGTATAAACCGAAAGACCACTCCCCGCAAGTCCAGAACTTAATTATCCTATTATAAACTCAGAAATTATCACTAAAATCTCAGGAAATCAAGTTATGACAAAAATCAATTCAATATATATATATATATATATATATATATATATATATATATATATATATATATATATATATATATATATATATATATATATATTTCGTGAAACTTCGCTCTCTCACTCGATACGAATCGAGCCAACACAAAACTTGGGGGACATGTCCAAAGATATTGCCCCCACCTATACGCCAAGTAGCACACGGCCACGTAGCCTGTGCATCGCACAAAAAACACGCGGCAGCAGGGCACGCATGTCGCCTGCACGTGCAGCATGTTTGTGTCCTGTTTGGACACGAACATGAGCCCGATTCGAAGCACAAACTATGGTGTCTTGATCCTTACATCTAGGGCTATCCAAATATATAAATAGTTTCACAAATTATTAAGTTTTAATTCATTGAGTAATTTTATCGACCACCTACGTTGTAGCTCTGATACGTGTCTAATACGCACATCGAACGGACACGAAATGGAACGAAACTAATCCTACAGGTCGAGGGTACCTAGATGCATGCTCTAATGAAGAAAAATCAGAACAAACAATAGTAGAACGAGATTTACCTATTGAGAGATGGAATCTCAATAAAAGGGAATCATCGAGCACTTTGACGACCAGTTTCTCTTGAGCAAACGTCTCCTGTCACGACCCGTACCCTAGAGTAAGGGCAAGAGAAGTGGGTAAGTCCAGCCTACGCCGCAGTGTCGGCGGTAGAACGCTGTCCTAGGTCATAACATCTAACAATATATAATGCCAAGCAGTTTATACTTCCCAAATGGGGGTGACATAGCAGAATGTAAACTCAATCACAACTAAGGAAGAATAAGTACGATATGATATAGAAATCAAAATGAAGTACAGATAATCAGAAGAGTCTAAGTGTCTAAGATAACATCTCAGCAAACAACCCGAATACAAGTCTAAACTACAGAATATGAAAGAATATATACATCTCAAAACAACAACTGAAAGTCAAAAACAATGCTGAAAAGAAAGATAAAGCCTAGCTGACTAGCCTAGACTATAGGAGTGGTATCCTGAACAGCAGCTGGGTCCTCCAGAGGAGCCAGGTCGCAGGTGTCGTCTAAGCCTGCTCCGTAATAGGTGGTACAAAGGGCCTCATCCTCATCCTCTGTAATATTTTCAACAGGTCCAGTCAGGATAGGAGCGAGCACAGTACATCTCATACAGTTCATATCATGGCAGGAAATATGAAGCAAGCAATAGAGTAAGATACATAAAACGCTGTAAGAAGATGTACATGAAAACAGGAGAGATATTTGATAACTGGAAATATATACATGATAAGTAAGAACTGTAAGTGACTAGTGATGCAGAGTACGAGATGGCATACAATTGGCTTAGGTTGAACATGATGTACATGAGTGAACATGTAGGACATCAGCCAATAAGGCTGTGTTGTACATGATAAAACATAAAAAGTAACAGAGTGAACATGATGGGTAAATCACATGACCATTTATACTCACCCCTACCTACAATCAGTACACAAGGATCCGTTCAAGTTACGTTACGGACATGATGTTTTGGTTATACAAGAAATACATGAGGAAACATGAGCGTACATAAAAGAACATGAGAGTACATGAACGAACATGAGAGAACATGAGTGGACATGAATAACGCAGAAACAAGGAATACATGATGTACATGAAACACATGTCATAAAGTATCCGATGCGCCCGCGAAGGAGGATAACATCCCAAGAAGAGATCCGTATAGTACCAATCCGTGATGATAACATGACAGCATCAAGTAAAAGTAATCTAGAGCGAGAATATAAATCGTGACAAGTATGAAACGATCAGAGAATGTACTCGCCTGATAACTGAATGTCCGAAGAGGATGTACTGCCTGAGGAGAGGTGTCTGTCTCCTAATCAGAGTAACACAAGTCATGATGTATACAAGGGGTTAAAATTGAATTGTACAATGCATCTATATGATTTTCTAGGTCAATCTAGGTCAAGTCAACTTTTCGTCAACTCTGGGTCAAACCAAGTCAACATCTAGTCAAATTAGGTCAAACTAGTTAGGGCTTGGTCAATCTTGGTCAACTAGTCTAAGTTAGTCTAATCTAGGCTTAATCAAGTCAATTCTAGGTATCTAACACATAGCCTAGGCAACTAACTATACTGCACACAAGCTAACCATAGTCTAGCATCACATCTAGCTATAGCTAGGCACACACAACCAAGTAATCTAGTCTAGTATCACATTTATATTCACATTTAATTGACCTATATAACAATATATGTATATAGGGTATATATATAGGTTGTGTGTGTGTATAACATTGTGGTCATTAGGTAAAGTAGAACTTCTAGCTAACACATATGCCTACATATATATTTACATATATACATATATTCATATATACAAAGAGATATAGAGAGAGGGTTAAGGGTATACATGTGTGTGCATGGGGCAATGCCATAGGCTAGTGTATAAAACATTGTGTCAATGTGTGTGAGTGAGAAAGAGGGATGTGTGAATGTGTGAGTGTGCATATATGAGTGTGTGTAATGAGAGCATAGTGGGTGAGTGAAAGGGAGTGAGTGAGAGAGATACTGTACAGCAGTGAAGGCTCAGATTTTAGTCCATTTAGAAATCAAGTTTTCAATTTAAATGTTTAAATTCCCATTACATTTCAGTTTAACCCACAACTTATACATAGACTAATTCACATAGAAAATTCTAATTTTCAGTTAACTTAAACCCATTCTCAATCTCAGTTTTAACCTATAGAACATATATAACAAACAAACACAATTTTAGTTTACAGTTTTAGGGAATAGGGTCAATGCTTGTGTGTGTAAACATGTGTGAGGGAGGGTGAATGTGAGTGACAAGAGAGTGTACTGCTGTGCATGGATGATGGAGTACAATGTGTACTGTTTAGTAAACCGGAAAAAAAGGAAACCAATTCATCATAGACAACCAGTTCAGTCCCTAGATTTCGAGTCTCCTTTTGAGTCCAAAACAAAACCAAAACACCCTAAAATCGACCCATAGTTGGACTATAAGTAGGAGAACTATATTAGGGTTTAAAACCAACATTTAACAGTACTTAAATATGTATATTTCACTGCCAAAATTCGATTAATTAAACTGGAAAACATTGAAATGGCATGTATCAGGATTCCTGTGTAATGAACCCAGGAAAAAAATAATACATAGCAACTGTTATCTGGGTTAATCAGTGAATGAACAGTTATCAGTTCAACCTAATTACAAATCAATCATGAATTAATCATTTACATTAAGCTAATACATGCTTAATCTCAGGTTTTGAGTCCTGTGCAATTTTAGGGAATTTAGTGAAATATCACAGTTAATAACATGTCTCTATTCAATATCCAAAATCAAATTCGAAAACCAAACCTAACACTAATCATAAACCATACATTGCAGTAATCTAGTACATGTTTATTGAATTAATATGGTACTTATAACATCAAATTTCAGTTTAAAAATTAGAAACTAATTTCAGAAACTACCAAAACAGTGGACCATGTATCAGACATTGGGGATAATCACAAATCGAAGTCCAATTAATAACTAATATTCTGATTTAATGGTTGGTAAATAATTGTGTAGGTGTAAGAGTGTCGTAGGTGTGTCCTAGTGCCAAGAAACTGGACACAAGCGTGTCCTAATCAGAAAGAACACACACACAGACACGTACATACAGTGCAGCGTCGTACGGGCATGCTAGTATCTCGTGGACACGACACAGGTCGAACCAAGACACGTGCTCGTGTCCTGACATTCGCCAGGGATAGACCTACATGCTCGAGTCCCTGATACGACACCACGATGTGTCCTGGTGGGACACGAAGCCCGTATCAGTGAGTTTTGTGCGCGTGCAACAGTGTAGTGTAAAATTCGTGCACTCACGATTTCGTGTTCGACACGAAGTGTCATAAAACTCAAAGGGGGGTCTGTCAGTGATGGCCCCCTCCTCTGTGTCAATTTACACGTGTCCACGTGTCAAGAACAGAGAGAAAATGGGATCGGGTAGCAGGGCATGTAAACCAGGTGTCGTACAGTGAGTTCGTGTCCGTTTTGGACACGGATACGACACGAATCCTAGCTCAGTGTTAGGGTTCTATGATCTACATCTATAGGGCTAGAAATTTGTTCAAATAGTTTTCGAAAATAAAAATATTTAATTCGTAGGGACAATACATCAAACACTTGTATTAAAACCTAGATACGTGTCCGACACGGACACCAAACCCAATCTAATTCCTACCAAACTTAGCCTATAGATCCCTGGTACCTAGATGCATGCATTCATGAAGAGAAAACAGAAATTTAACTATGTATGAGGGTATTTACCTATTGAGTGAAAACTCAATGAAAAACCTAGAATGGGGAGGGGTCCTCTTCAAATGATGATGCCAAAAGCTTGTGCAACCTTGCTACTAGCTCCCCTTAGCACCCTCAATGGTAGGGGATCCCAATGCAAGAAACTAGGCTCAATTTGGAGTTGATTTGGATATTTGGGGAGGAATTGGGAAAGAACACTAAAGGAGGCAATTAAAATGAATTAAAAATGGTGCAAATGATTAATGGGATGTATTTATAGAGGGTGGGGATGTGTGATGGCTACCATTAAGTTAGGGTTAGGGTTTAGGATGAGTGGCTAAGGTTTCTCCAACAATTTCTAGGCAATCTAATGGCTCATAACTAAAGTAGCCCTCTTTAACCTTTAGCCTAAAATATCTCTAACAAATATCTAGATATTACACTAATGTGATTACTTAATTGAAATCCTCTAACTTAGCTTCTAGGGTCATGGTTAACATCTAGATTAGGCTAACTTCTAGGTCAAGTTTCAAATAATTTAACTAACACATATTTAATTCATAAAATTTACAATTTCACAAAAGTGTCAAAATGACCAAAATACCCCTTGGCTTAAAAGTAGAAATTTGAAATCCTAAACACATGATTAGGTCTCATTGGTCATGATTAGTCTTCTAGGTTATGTGTGACTAAGGTTACACTAGCAAAACAAAAATTTCACATTTCACTCAATTAAATAGTTTTAAAATAACTAAAAATCACCAAAAATCATATCATGACTAAAATTAATATTTTAATGATTTAAAATACCAAAAGTTCAAATTTACCCTTATTTTAGAAAAGTGGGTGTTACAAGTCTACCCCCTTAAAAGAATTTCGTCCTCGAAATTAAGATGGTCGTACCCCTCCTAGGTTAAACACCCCAATCAATTCAAAGTCTTAGAATAGTATCAAACATTTTACCAATCTATTTATTTGTATATATTTTGAAAGACTGAATCGAAAGATGGAAATAGTAGGTTTTTTAAATTATTTTAATATAATTAGATAATCATATGCGTCTATTCAGAATCATGATAATCAGAATTTCTTCGCCATATTAGCAAGTAAGGCTACGGCACCCATGGAGTCTGCAACACAGACTATGCCCTCGCCGTACCAACTAATATAACTATAGGAGACTCTAGATTCTATAATTGAGGCGACCTAGCCCCTATGATTCGGTAAATGGTTAAATCAACAACAAAACATACAGATTCTAATTTATCTACAAATAGGAAAGATAGGAACAAATGGAATTGAATTTCAAGATGGAAACAACGAGGCAAGGTAGGAATGGAATCGAAAAGAATAGAACATGCAAGCGCCCCTCCTACTGCCTGAGCATCCTCGAACGTCATGGCGTAAGCTCGCCCCTGCTGGCCTCCTCTAGCCTGCTGCTGGCCTACTGGAGCCCTGGCTCCTGCTTCCTGAGCTGTCCGTCCCGCAGACTTGGGACACTCTCAACTGATGATCTGATGATCCGCAGAGTAGGCACTTGCCTAGCCTCATCCGACACTCACCCCAACCGTGCCCTGGTTTCTTACAGAAAGGACAAAAAATAACATGCTACTATCTAGAAGCCTGCTGCGGTCTCTGCTGCTGCTGCTGCCTATGCTGGAACGACTGCGGCTGGAACTGCCTCGGCTGCTGGTGCTGAAAGTGAGGCCTCTTGGCCTGGCCTCCGCTGCTGCTGCCACCAACTGGGTCTTGCCCCCTCTTGAGCCTAAGCTCAAGATCATCCTCTGCCAATAAGGCTTCCGTCAGAATCTCCTCGAACGTGGCATCCCTGTTGCCCTTGGTCAAGGACTTGACCTCCTTGACTAGACCCTTCCGAAACCTCTGGGCCTTCGCCGTCTCGCTCAATCCCTCTACGAACCTGCCGAGGCGGCCGAACTCCCCAGCATACTCCTCTACTGTAAGGCTCCCCTGGACTAGGCTCTCGAACTGCGACTCTAAGGCTCTGAGCGCTGAATCTGGAAAGAACTTCTTCTTGAAGAAGCCCTTAAACTCCTCCCAGGTCTGTCTAGCTACTCCCACCCTGGGGTCTGACTGATACCAGGTGCGAGCAAGATCTCGCATCCGTAGCCTCTATCTGGAGATCTGCCGGTATCGGGCCAGGCGGAAGATCTCCTCTATATGCTTGATCCACTCGTCAGCATATATAATCCCCTCCGTCCCCAGGAAGTCTCTAGGGCTCATCTTCTGGACTTCTGGTCGAGCTGTGGCTGTCGTAATGGCCAACTCCATGCCCCTGTCCTGTCGGCTGCTGCTGGTCCATGAACTGTTGGACGTGGGTAAACATCTGTGCCGTGTCCACATGTCCTGTAGGCGGCGGCTGCTGGAAAGACATCTCTGGGGTAACTGGGTCCTGCCTCCGATCTCGTGGAGGCATACCCTCTGCTGCTGCTGAAGTCCCAATATGAGCAGAGGTGGCAGAAGCTGTAGCCTCCCGACCCTGCCGAACTGGCTGAGAGGTAGCAGTCCCCTCTACAGTATCTCCATGAATGGCACGCTGTAACCGCATCTCCACCATCCTGAAGACAGATCAAACAAGGGTATCAATTGCTGAAAAAGAAGCGATAAATCAAGGGAGGACAGTTTATTTCAAAAGAAAGTATTAAAGTAGCAATAATTTGATAACAAGAATCAAGTTAAGAGCTTTTCCTAATGTGATTGAGTATCTCAAAATATTCTACTCCTACTGCAGGCTGTAGTGATACTCTAGTTCGAATACCACTACATAAACTCGACCTGCATGGGCTACCACTAAAAACGTGTCACAACTCGCACCCTAGAGTAAGGGCACGAGAAGTGGGTACGTCCAGCCTACGCCGCAGTGTCGACGGTAGAACGCTGTCCTAGGTCATAACATCTAACAATATATAATGCCAAGCAGTTTATACTCCCCGAATGGGGGTGACATAGCAGAATGTAAACTCAATCACAACTAAGGAAGAAGAAGTACGATATGATATAGAACTTAAAATAAAGTACAGATAATCAGAAGAGTCTAAGTGTCTAAGATAACATCTCAGCAAACAACCCGAATACAAAGTCTCAACTACAGAATATGAAAGAATATATACATCTCAAAACAACAACTGAAAGTCAAAAATAATGCTGAAAAGAAAGATAAAGCCTAGCTGACTAGCCTAGACTATGGGAGTGGTATCCTGAACTGTAGCTGGGTCCTCGAGAGGAGCCAGGTCGCAGGTGTCGTCTAAGCCTGCTCCGTAACAGGTGGTAAAAAGGGCCTCATCCTCATCCTCTGTAATATTTTCAACAGGTTCAGTCAGGACAGGAGCGAGCACAGTACATCTCATACAGTTCATATCATAGCAGGAAATATAAAGCAAGCAATAGAGTAAGATACATGAAACACTGTAAGAAGATGTACATGAAAACAGAAGAGATATTTGATAACTGGAAATATATACATGATAAGTAAGAACTTAAGTGACTAGTGATGTAGAGTACGAGATGGCATATAATTGGCTTAGGTTGAACATGATGTACATGAGTGAACATGTAGGACATCAGCCAATAAGGCTGTGTTGTACATGATAAAATATGAAAAGTAACAGAGTGAACATGATGGGTAAATCACATAACCATTTATACTCACCCCTACCCACAATCAGTACACAAGGATCCGTTCAAGTTACGTTACGGATATGATGTTTTGGTTATACAAGAAACACATGAGAAAACATGAGCGTACATGAAAGAACATGAGAGTACATAAACGTACATGAACGAACATGAGAGAACATGAGTGTACATGAATAACGCAGAAACAAGGAATACATGATGTACATGAAACACATGTCATAAAGTATCCGATGTGCCTGCTAAGGGGGATAACATCCCAAGAAGAGATCCGTATAGTACCAATTAGTGATGATAACATGACAGCATCAAGTAAAAGTAATCTAGAGCGAGAATAAAAATCGTGACAAGTATGAAACGATCAGAGAATGTACTCTCCTGATAACTGAATGTCCGAAGAGGATGTACTGCCTGTGAAGAGGTGTCTATCTCCTAATCATAGCAACATAAGTCATGATGTATACAAGGGGTTAAAATTGAATTGTACAATGCATCTATATGATTTTCTAGGTCAATCTAGGTCAATCTAGGTCAAGTCAACTTTTGGTCAACTCTGGATCAAACCAAGTCAACATCTAGTCAAATTAGGTCAAACTAGTTAGGGCTTGGTCAATCTTGGTCAACTAGTCTAAGTTAGTCTAATCTAGGCTTAATCAAGTCAATTCTAGGTATCCAAAATATAGCCTAGGCAACTAACTATACTGCACACAGGCTAACCATAGTCTAGCATCACATCTAGCTAGCTAGGCACACACAACCAAGTAATCTAGTCTAGTATCACATTTATATTCACATTTAATTCACCTATATAATAATATATGTATATAGGGTATATATATATATAGGTTGTGTGTGTGTGTATAACATTGTGGTCATTAGGTAAAGTAGAACTTCTAGCTAACACATATGCCTACATACATATTTACATATATACATATATTCATATATACAAAGAGATATAGAGAGAGGGTTAAGGGTATACATGTGTGTGCATGGGGCAATGCCATAGGCTAGTGAATAAAACATTGTGTCAATGTGTATGAGTGAGAAAGAGGGATGTGTGAATATGTGAGTGTGCATATATGAGTGTGTGTAATGAGAGCATAGTGGATGAGTGAAAGGGAGTGAGTGAGAGAGATACTGTACATCAGTGAAGGCTCAGATTTCAGTCCATTTAGAAATCAAGTTTTCAATTTAAATGTTTAAATTCCCATTACATTTCAGTTTAACCCACAACTTATACATAGACTAATTCACATAGAAAATTCCAATTTTCAGTTAACTTAAACCCATTCTCAATCTCAGTTTTAACCCATAGAACATATATAACAAACAAACACAATTTCAGTTTACAGTTTTAGGGAATAGGGTCAATGCTTGTGTGTGTAAACATGTATGAGGAAGGGTGAATGTGAGTGACAAGAGAGTGTACTGCTGTGCATGGGTAATGGAGTGCAATGTGTACTGTTCAGTAAACAGGAAAAAAAGAAACCAATTCATCATTTGACAACCAGTTCAGTCCCTAGATTTCGAGTCTCCTTTTGAGTCCAAAACAAAACCAAAACACCCTAAAATCGACCCATAGTTGGACTATAAGTAGGAGAACTATATTAGGGTTTAAAACCAATATTTAACAGTACTTAAATCGGTAAATTTTACTGCCAAAATTCGATTAGTTAAACTGGAAAACATTAAAATGGCATATATCAGGATTCCTGTATAATGAACCCAGGAAAAAAATAATACATAGCAACTGTTATCTGGGTTAATCAGTGAATGAACAATTATCAGTTCAACCTAATTACAAATCAATCATGAACTAATCATTTACATTAAGCTAATACATGCTTAATCTCAGGTTTTGAGTCCTGTACAATTTCAGGGAATTTAGTGAAATATCACAGTTAATAACATGTCTCTATTCAACATCCAAAATCAAATTCGAAAACTAAACCTAACACTAATCATAAACCATACATTGCAGTAATCTAGTACATGTTTATTGAATTAATATGGTACTTATAACATCAAATTTTAGTTTAAAAATTAGAAACTAATTTCAGAAATTACAAAACAGTGGACCATGTATCAGACATTGGGGATAATCACAAATCGAAGTCCAATTAATAACTAATATCCTGATTTAATGGTTGGTAAATAATTGTGTAGGTGTAAGAGTGTCGTAGGTGTGTCCTAGTGTCAAGAAACTGGACACAAACGTGTCCTAATCAGAAAGAAGACACACACAGACACGTGCATACAGTACAGCGTCATGCGGGCATGCCAGTATCTCGTGGACACGACATAGGTCGAACCAAGACATGTGCTCGTGTCCTGACATTCGCCAGGGATAGAGCTACATGCTCGAGTCCCTGATACGACACCACGACGTGTCCTGGTGGGACACGAAGCCCGTATCAGTGAGTTCTGTGCGCGTGCAACAGTGTAGTGTAAAATCCGTGCACTCACGATTTCATGTCCGACACGACACGAAGTGTCATGAAACTCGAGGGGGGGTCTGTCAGTGATGGCCCCCTCCTCTGTGTCAATTTGCACGAGTCCACGTGTCAAGAACAGGCAGAAAATGGGATCGGGTAGCAAGGCATGTGAACCGGGTGTCGTACAGTGAGTTCGTGTCCGTTTTGGACACGGACACGACACGAATCCTAGCTCAGTGTTAGGGTTCTATGATCTACATCTATAGGGCTAGAAATTTGTTCAAATAGTTTTCGAAAATAAAAACATTTAATTCGTAGGGACAATACATCAAAGACTTGCATTAAAACCTAGATACGTGTCCGACACGGACACCAAACCCAATCTAATTCCTACCAAAGTTAGCCTATAGATCCCTGGTACCTAGATGCATGCATTCATGAAGAGAAAACAGAAATTTAACTATATATGAGGGCATTTACCTATTGAGTGAAAACTCAATGAAAAACCTAGAATAGGGGGGGTGTCCTTTTCAAATGATGATGCCAAAAGCTTGTGCAACCTTGCTAGCTAGCTCCCCTTAGCACCCTCAATTGTAGGGGATCCCAATACAAGAAACTAGGCTGAATTTAGAGTTGATTTGGATATTTGGGGAGGAATTGGGGAAGAACACTAAAGGCGGCAATTAAAATGAATTAAAAATGGTGCAAATGATTGATGGGATGTATTTATAGAGCGTGGGGATGTGTGATGGCTGCCATTAAGTTAGGGTTAGGGTTTAGGATGAGTGGCTAAGGTTTCTCCAACAATTTCTAGGCAATCTAATGGCTCATAACTAATGTAGCCCTCTTTAACCTTTAGCCTAAAATATCTCTAACAAATATCTAGATATTACACTAATGTGATTACTTAATTGAAATCCTCTAACTTAGCTTCTAGGGTCATGGTTAACATCTAGATTAGGCTAACTTCTAGGTCAAGTCTCAAATAATTTAACTAACACATATTTAATTCATATAATTTATAATTTCACAAAAGTGTCAAAATGACCAAAATACCCCTAGGCTTAAAAGTAGAAATTTGAAATCCTAAACACATGATTATATCTCATTGGTCATGATTAGTCTTCTAGGTCATGTGTGACTTAGGTTACACTAGCAAAACACAAATTTCACATTTCACTCAATTAAATAGTTTTAAAATAACTAAAAACCACCAAAAATCATATCATGACTAAAATCAATATTTTAATGATTTAAAAATACCAAAAGTTCAAATTTACCCTTATTTTAGAAAAGTGGGTGTTACATCTCCAAATCTTTGCTAGCAATGCTTCAGCAAGTTCTCCTCCTCCCCATGGTCGCAACGCAATTCGTTTGAGGTGAATAGGATACCGGTGACAAAGTTAGGGATTTTGGAGAAGAGAGAAACTAGGGTTTGCACTTGTGACGGCTATAAACAAAAGCACAATGATACGAAGAGGGGACTACTGTGGCCGGCCAAGGGGGCTTGATTAGGGTTAGGGTTTGCTCATGGGCCAATTGCACTCCTCAAGTGGCTAAAAAACCTATGTCAAAAAGTCTAAAAAGGCTTTATGGAAAATAGCATTAAAAATGATTTAATAGCTTCCTAATTTGGACATTGGCCGTAAAATAAAATCTAAAGCCAAGGATAATTCTAAATGCATGGTTAGTCTTCTACTTATGATTGACTAAGGTTAGACCACTTTCTACAACTCAAAACACCAATCACAGCTACAAAAGCAATCACTCTAATTAATAAATTAATAAAAATTTCAAATAAAAAATAATGACTAAAATACCCTTAAAATTGAAAAGTGAGTGTGACAACAATCCCCTTACGAGTATTGCCTATGTATATTCCTAGTAAATATAATTTGTGTATATATATACTCTATGTATATTCATGTATACATATATATGATTTCAAAATATAAAACTAGTGTATATAAATCCCTATACTGGTATGTGCACATTTTTCATATAAAACTTGTGGATACGCAACAATACTTGTATATATATGTCCATAAACATATATGAAACTTGTATGTGTAATTCCTTGTATGATGTAACTTAGTGTCTTCAAGTACGTATAACGTACACTGTACTTTCTGTGTGGATAGATGTGTGGTCATTGATGTTCATTTAGAATAGCGTGAGCCTTGGTTGTTTAATTGTAGGTCTCTTGGACGGCGTGATCGAGGCATAAAGGAACAGAGCACTACTTCTGCACTACGGAGTTGAAGACAAGTATACCTTGCCTTGTATTACTGTTTTTACATATACATTATTACGCTCTTATTAGCGTAGACTAGGTTAGTATATTCTGCGAATTGCCTCGGGCGTAGTCGATAATGGCATCGACACTTAGGATTACCTACTTGACCTAGCTCTAGGCGACGTAACCTTTGTTGCGGAGTTGTTGTTACAACTCCCTTGACCATGACACGTGTTAGGATATAGAACTGAGTGAGATCAGATCATGGCACGTGTTGTCGCTCTCGACTGGCCATTAGTACGAGTGGCTCGTGCGACAGCACATATAGGATAGAGATGGTTCTAGATAGCTGACTCTTCATATAGGGTAGATGTTTGGGTCGTGGATACGACCTATACATCATCCGGCGGAAAAGACAACCAATAGGCGTATGTGTTAGACTACTGCATTTTAGCCTTAGTGATACCCGATTATGGGCATGGATACCCGGTTATGGGTATGGATACCCGGTTATAGGCCATACAAATACTAGGGGATACATCCTGTAGCGGCCACTAGCTGTGCGCTAGGTACAGTCATGAGGTATACTTGTGTTTGTATGTTTACATCGGCTCGTGATCTGATATCGGCTCGTGCTCCGATGACATTCCCTTATCTATCCACCCATACGTTCCGAAGTTGTCTTCATATGCATTCACTTAGGCTAGTTAGCACAACACTTAAGTCTATACCAATATTTACTTTATGTCATGTTCCTATTTATATCTTGTTATGTCCGCTGAGAACCTAGTTCCTTTCCAGATCTTGACGAGCATCTGTACTCGACGATCTACGATTTCGGAGCTGAGGCAAGAGACTTTGCAGAGGACTACGAGGTGTACCCTGAGGAGTTCCCTTGATCTAGGGTATGCTGCTACTTTGGTTGAGAGTTTCATTATCTAGTTAGCTGTTGCTCTTAGCTAGTTATCTTCTATTTTCTGTATTTTTATTTTGATGTACTGTGGGATTATTTCCACCAGACTTGTATTTTCATTCAGTTGTATTTGGATATCAGACTACTCTGTATTTATTTCAGTACTTTCCTTTATGTTATTAGATGACTGCTTGTTGTTTGGTTAGTTACTTTTACAGTGTAGTACGCCTAAGTGAGTCCATTAAATTGGGCAGCTCAGTCTAGGTCATATCAGCTGGCCAGGTTATGCCTAATTTCTATATTTTTGGTATAGGGCATGACAAATAGGCCTGTGCAAAGCCAAGGCCAAACTACCACTTAGTGGCTCAATCAGGGGAGTCCAAAGTCCCCTGCCCCTCTCATACATATGTGTTAGTTCATACTCATTCACTCACCACTGATACGCTGAACTAAATAGGAAACTCTCTAACTAAGACACTAACACAATGCTCACTGACTAACGCGAGGGCTGTGACACACTGACACTAGTTCAGTCCTTCACATTACTGACACTTCACTAACAGTCCTATCTTCAGTGATTACTCTTAACAGATACTTCACTGTCACATATAGACACTCACATACACTCTCTAACACCTTCATACATTCTCTCATTCTTATCACTGTCATTAGGATGGACACTTAGACACACTACATTGATTCATTAGACACCACACTATAAGCTATCAACTCTAACACACTATTGTCCCAAATGACAGTTAGCTCACAACACTTCACATAGGGTAATGGCCATTACAATGACACTCAAGTCACTGGTACACTACTCATACCTTCACACATGCAAAATGTGTCACATGACACCTTAGGATACTCATATTCACTCCCCCAGGAAAACACAAACAGTCACTCAGATTCAGTCCCTCACTTGACTGATACAACCCCCTTTACTTGTATTTCACTCCACATAGCAATTGGGTCTACGACAAGGCCAAAACTGCCTGTAGCAGTAGCTAATTCCAAAACCTGGTCCTTACCTAACCTATAAGTTCCTCATGCACTACTGTTGTGCTTTCCTGCTCAAACCCCCTCTCTAATAACTAACCTATTATACTGCCTTACCTCACATTAACCTGCCTATAGCCACATATGCCACCATACCCAGGCCACACACCCATACTAGCCAAACATGGCCTAAATAGAACTATGTACAAGCCAACTCTTGGCTTGCAAGGCCAAGCCAACAAGACCCCACTCTTATACCTGCAGCAAGAAGCTCCGGTAAGGAGCTTCCACTCTTTCTTATGTGTTACACAGGCGAGCATACAGGCCCGAGGCCCTGTTGCCAGTACAAAACTCCTGTATACTGAACAGTGCAGAGACTAAATGCCACCTGCATAACAAATTATGGCCATTTGGCTCTGTCCAACTTGTCTTCATCCTACCTTGCATATAGGTCATTCTCTTGCTCACTCATGCTCACCCAAGACAGTACACCATACTGTCTCATAGGGACAGTGCCTCACAACACTTATCCATAGCACTTCATGACATTAAAGATAATAAAACCTACATGTATATGAGCTTCTCATTACCTGTCACTTAGGGACACTTTCAAACTCTAATAAGGGACTATTTTTTGACAGTCTCCTCCCCTCTAAACTGTCACAAAATCCCAACATGTAAGTGTGACAAACTTAACAGTAAGAGCCACACTTTAACCATCTCACTCTCAAATACAAAACCACTTGACACACTTAATTAACACATACTATCACTCACAACTGTCACAATGACAGTGCTCACTCAAACTCAAAATAGTAACTCCATGACGCACAAAAATAGTGCAATATATACCTCTATACAAGATACATACATATATATACATATAAATATACATCTAATACTTAGAGATCAATATATGACTATCAAATGAACAAACTAAACTATTCATATGCCTAAAATTGAACAACAAGGCTAAAATGATCAATTTGTCATTTTGACATATACTTGGTGTCCTCTCCTCGAATTTTTCTAAAGATGACACAAAAATTCCAAATAAAAGCTACCAAAATAAAGGTTGGAGCCTTTCTCTTCTCCCTATGGGTACCCCTAGTGCATGTGGGTGTTCCTACTAGTGTTATGCATGAAAATGGAGCTGAAACTATGAAAAATAATGAGAGTTTACCTATTGGGAGATGGATGCCCAATGGGACTCTCTAGGAATGCTTCTAGTGTCAAGTTTGACACAATTCTCAAGCTTTGGACTCCTTGTCACGAGCTCTATGGCCTCCTAGCTCCAAGTCTTGTAGGATGACGATTAGGGAAGGTTTGAGAGATTTTGAAGGAGTTTTGATGGTGGAAAATGTACGAAATGGAAGAGGTATGCAGAGAGCTCTTCTAGGGTTTCTTGGAGGCTCTAATAAATGAAGAGGAATGAGGAGAAACCCCCTATATGACTAGCCATGAAGGGTACCCTAAAATATACTTTAGAATGTCCAAAACACCCCTCAAGTTGTCATGAACACTTAGGTTTAAATAAGGGGTTGTTCTAGTCTAAGTTTTGGTTTAATTCCATTCCTAATCTTGACTCCACATGGCTTAAATGTGGCTAATTGTGTTCATCCTAGAAAATAAGTCCAAGTAGTCATGTCTAGTCCAATTAGGTCCATAAGTCAAAGGTCCAATAAATAGGTTAGTCAACTAATAAATGCTACAATCATATTTAGTTAATAAAAAAATACCTACTATATATAATAATATAAAATGACAAAAATACCCCTATTCCAAAAATATGGTAGTGATAATCTTACCCCCCTTAGAAAATTTTGTCCTCGAAATTTAAGTTGATTGTACTCTTCTCTAGGACAAGCCCCCAACAATCCTGATCCAAGAAAGTCCTATCTAAAACATAAAATTCATTTGAAAGAAAACAAACATACAAGGTTATGGTCTTATTAGTCATGATATTACATTCCCTATCATGGGTTGTAGCAAAAAAATTATCAGTGAAACTATAAGGTACTAAGAAAACAACAGATCATGGAGCGAGAAATGAAAGAAAGAATAGAATAAGAAAACATGATAACATATCACCTGTAGCATCGACCTCCTCGACTGTCAACGCAAAAGCCCTGCTCTGCTGGAGGGATCTCCCTTTACTGGTACAGGACATGACGTTTTACGACAAGTGGCCTAACTCTATCTCCATGCACTTGATTTGGACACTGGCCATGACGATGAAGGGTTAAGAGACAATCCCTTACTAGATGCTCCATTGATTCACAATGCAAGCATACTCCTAGCCTCGTCCTATATACCTACCTCCTAAGTATGGCCTGACCTGCGATAGTAGGTACAGGTAGGAGCTGGCTGAACTGTCTTTGAGGCTACTCATGCTTCTGATGTACTAGGCTTGTACAGGTAGGAGCTGGCTAGTCTTGTATCTTACTATATGCCAGGATATGGATTCCATTTAGTACTTGTCAGATGGAAAATACCTTAGTAGACATGTAGATATATCCAAAATTTGGAATCACTCGTGTCAAAATCACCCCCCTCTGGTCTAATCAAGAAAGATATCACTCGCACATGGAGCATGTACGATATGCCGTACATTACACCTAGTCATTTACATGTCGAAAGTGGTGTTTCAAAACATACTAGGTAGGAGTAGTCTTTCTGTCTCAGTTCACGTTTGCTGGACTCATTATACGTGTTAAATCTTTTCATACTTGCTGGATACATGTTTAGTCTATTATTTTACTGGTTTTTGTTTACATGGCTCTCTTTGATGTCTTACTTATCTATTCCACTACATGTTCTGTACTATGGTTCTATGTTCCTTTCATTATGCATCTCACTACTATTTATAGTTTTATAGTCTTTATCATGTATTGGAACTGCTATTATAAATGTGCTTCGCTCTAATCCTGACTGGATAACATTTTTCAAATAATGAGACGAGGTCATGTCTCCAAATATTATGGCGCTCAGGAGACCCAGGGGCAGACCCATCAGCAGTTTAGTTAGATATGTAGTTTAGATTTTTACCCTACAACACCGAATATTATCTGAGTTGAAAAAATAAAAATAATATATATATATATATATATTAATATATATATATATATATATATATATATATATATATATATATATATATATTATATAATATATATATATATTTTTATATTAATATATATATATAATATATATATATTTATATATTATTATATATATATATATATATATATATAT
>JANAVB010036763.1:0-47672 GCA_029216955.1 Iris pallida | reverse complement strand
TTTTCACCTTTTCTATCATTTTTGATTTTTTTTCGTTTTTCTTTTTCTATTTTTATTTGCTTTTTCGTTTTTGGTTTTTT
This sequence comes from Iris pallida, assembly GCA_029216955.1. Taxonomy (NCBI): domain Eukaryota; kingdom Viridiplantae; phylum Streptophyta; class Magnoliopsida; order Asparagales; family Iridaceae; genus Iris; species Iris pallida. The sequence continues at coordinate 47,592 of JANAVB010036763.1, read as the reverse complement.
TTCCCGTTTTGTTCGTTTGTCATTTTTGGTATTTTTTTTTTTTTGTCGTTTTTTTTCGTTTTTGGTCTTTTTTAGCTGAAAACAAACCATTTTTTCTCCTTTTTTTTTATTATTTTTTTATTTTTTGTTCTTTTTTTCTTTTTAAATTTTTGAAATTTTATTGATCAACTTTTTTAATTTTATGTTGTATTTTAAAAAAATATTAAATTAAAAATTCAATTACATTACATGGTAAACCAAACACCTGAATGTAATTAACATTACATTACATGTTTGATTACATGTTTCAACCAAACATAGTTATGTAATTGTAATTCCATTACATTACAAACTCAATTACATTACAAACCCAATTTCATTACGATTACGATTACATTACAATGAACCAAACGCAACCTTAGTGTTTTGAGTACAAAATTCTTTAATTAGTGTTTTGAGGAATGGGTTAGAGATTGGCCTAATAAAACCAACATCAAGTAGATCCTACTAGTAGCATCGCAAAAATAAATAAATTAAAAATTTTAAAAAAATAAAAATAAAAAAATAAAAAATAAAACAAAACAGAGCAGATCATACTAGTAGAATTAGCAGTCATGTATCAAACCAACATGAAAAAACAGGTACTAGCAGATTGGTTAATGACGACATCATTGCCAAACCAAAGCATCTATAGGAAGATATTTTCCAGAACAATCCGTGAAGTCTCTGTTCATTCAATTCAAAAAAGACCATTGGATAGAAACGACCTAAGAATTCAGCAAAAGATGGTTTAGGCTTAGCCCTGTAAGATGTTTTGGTTGGGAACAGGATGTGACCAAATTCGAAATTGGTCCATGAGATATGATATTAGATTAGGTCCATATACTTTAAAACAAAACATTTTATAAGGTCTGAATCAATCTTAATTATCTACACCTTATGAATCTATTTCTTATCCGATGTGAGATTAAATTATCAACTATATTGCCACCACCTTTGAACAGTGAAAAAAATGAGATACAATCCAACAATTTTCATCTTAGTTCGATTTCGCTAGCTGAGCAACCAAGCACCACGGCTAGCCGAGCACTTATGAAATCTAATATATTGTCACCTCTATCCGTGATCCAACATATTGTCGTGCATCTCGATCCGTTCGACCGTAGAACCAAACCGATATGTTCATCCACACCATTATTAATGTGCGCCAACAACCACATCTTGTTCCACCTTGGACATGTAGACGCACATTTGAAGCCAATTCATGTAGTTGTCTCCAACATTAGGTTTGATCCATCTTCTTGCGAATGTCTGACACCATACCACCTTATGGGGGATGCTCCTAACTATATTATTACCACCATTGAACACTCAACCGGATAAAACAAGATACAATCTGTTGGTGTTTTTTTTTGTCTTTAGATTAGGAAAGATAGTCCCACATCGGAAACACCAAATGGTGAGTATCTCAATATAAAGCAATGCTTGTGTTGAGGTGTGCACATGAGGTGTAGTGGAGCACAAGTGTGTGCCATGTGGGAGTATTTTCCTAGAAAGAAAATGATTAATTCCAGCAAGGACGTAAGTTGATTTTTATTGTGCGGGCTCGGACTCGACACAGACTCCAGGTTGTCTTGTGCATGCACGGGAGTTTTCGGGGAGAAGACGTGAGCTAGCACTCGACTATGTTGATTGTGGGATGATGTAAAACATCAAACTCTATTTTAGAGTATTGGTGTTTTAGTCCCACATCGGATATGAGAGATGGTGAGGTCTCACTCCACTCTATAAATAGAGCCCCCTGCCTCCTTTCCAACATGCACCAAAGAAGAGAGTTAAGGGAGTCCGTAAAGTTCAGGAAACCCGTTCAAGTCACAAATATTGACTGACGAGCGTTCCAGAAGTTCTCTTGAACTTGCTGGTTCCTGGAAGCGGATCGTATAGAGGCGAATCTTGCTTTGAGCAACTGTATTTTTACACCCTAGCAGATTTAATCCTCCTCTTCTTCTTCTTATGTTTCTCTGTAACTCGTTCTTCAGATTTTAAGGCACCTACTGAGTAGGGAGGCCTAACTTTGTTCTTGAGATCTATCTCATTTGTGGTACCTACTGTGTAGGCTTGCTAAACTCCTCATTTGTGGCACCTACTGTGTAGGCTTGCTAAACTCCTCATTTGTGGTACCTACTGTGTAGGCTTGCCGAACTCCTGTTTTCCATCTATATCCATGCCTCGAGACAAACAATCTCAAAGCAAGATTAGTACGATGGAAAACATTAATGCTTCACTCCTCCAAACTGACTACTGCAAGTTGGAAAAGTTTGATGGAGAGCATTATCAAGTCGGAAAGAGGAAGGTCTTTCTCACCCTTCAACTCCGAGACGTTGATCACGTGCTCTTTGAAGAGGAACCTACTGTTCCAGATACTAGGTCTGTTGCCGCTATAACTGCGGCTACTAAACTTCAGGCCAAATGGAGAAGGGAGAATAGCATTTGTAGGCTTCTGATCCTAAATGCTATGGAGGATTCCCTGGCAGAATTCTACTCAAAGAAGGATAATGCCATAGAAATATGGGAGTCTGTGGAAAAGCTGTACGAGGAAGACAAAAACAGGAGCAAGATATTTTTCGTCGAAAAATATCACAAGTGGCTCTTTGAAGACAAGAAGGCGATGCTTCCTCAAGTGAAGGAGTTTCTGAAACTTCGTCAGAAACTGGACGATGAAAAGATGCCCCTCGTCGACAAGTTTGTCGTTGGAGGGATCGTCTCGAAACTTCTTGCTGGATGGAATACGTTCTATGCAAGAATGCATCGGAAGAAACTCGAGATCAGTCTGGAAGATCTCTTGCAAGAAATCCACGTTGAGGACGAGATGCGTTCTCAACAGAAGATGGACGCTTTGTCCAAACAATTGGCCGAGGCTAATCTGGTGCAGACGAGAGACTCCAAGGGGAAGCAGGCGGCTTCTCACCATAAGAAAGACTTCACTAATCTGAAAGTGAAGGGAACGCCTTTCAAACAGAAGAAGCCCAAGTCCAATGTGACTTGTTTTAACTGTGGCAAGAAGGGCCACTACAAGAGTGAATGTAGATCCAAGCCCAAGCAGTCACAGCAAGGTGAGCCTAATAAGGTTTCATTGATTACTGACGGTATTGCTATAATTGCTCAGGTCACTTCAGTGGTGGCTGACTCGGACTGGTGGGTAGACACTGGTGCCACCTGTCATATCTGCTCAAGAAAGAAATGGTTCACCACATACCAGCAAACCTCTGAGAAGGTAATGGTGGCGAACCAGGCACAAGCTGAAGTTCAAGGGATCGGGATGGTGGAGCTGAAGCTGACATCCGTGAAAACTCTGATGCTTCAAGGTGTGAAGCATGTTCCCGTGATTGCCAAGAACCTGATCTCTAGAGGCCTGCTCTGCAATGCAGGCCTGATGATGGACATCAATGCTGGCCAGATTGTGATGTCCCTGAAAGGAATGTACTTCAGAAAAGCTTTCTATATCGAAGGAATGTTTAAACTCCAGCTTGTAACCCAGTCAGAGAACATTAATGCAATTTCCAATTCAGTTTATACTCTTGAGTTGTGGCATAATAGACTAGGACATGTCCATTGTAAAAGGATAAACAAAATGTCTAGTCTAGGACTTATCTCCAAATGTGGGGAAAAGGTGGAGAAATGTGAAGTGTGTGCTCAGACTAAGATCACAAGGAAACCCTTTCATCGGGTCAATCGAAGCACAGATCTTCTGGAGTTGGTGCACTCCGATATCTATGACTTCAAACAATTCTCTACGAAGGCTGGGATGAAGTATTTTATAACCTTCATCGATGACTTCTCAAAGCACGCATTCGTCTAATTGATAAAAACAAAAGACGAAGCATTCGAGAAGTTCAAGGAGTTCAGGACTGAAGCTGAAAGGCAAACTGGACAACAACTCAAGAGGTTGAAGAGTGATCGAGGCAGAGAATATCGATCTCATGATTTCACATCGTTCTGCAAAGAACATGGAATCATCAACGAAACTACTACTCCGTATTCTCCTCAGTCCAACGGAGTAGCAGAAAGGAAGAACAGAACGTTGACAGAGATGATGAACTCGATATTGTTAACTGCGGGCCTTCTAAAGTTCTTTTGGGGAGAAGCTGCATTGACGATCACATTCATTCTGAACAGAGTGCCGTATGCAACTTCTGATATTACTCCTTATGAACTCTGGTTCAAAGTCAGACCCAACTTGAATATCATTCGAGTGTGGGGGTGTCTGGCATACGTAAAACTTCCGGATCTGAAGATTCAGAAACTCAGAACAAGGACTACGAAGACGATCTTCTTGGGGTATGTCGAAAAGAGTGACGCTCGAAGATTCCTTGACTTGGAGTCTAACCATGTCATCGAATCTCGTAACGCGGAGTACTTTGAAGACAGGTTTGCAAGGCACAAAAATTATGTTCTCGCGGACATTTCGGAGAATAATGATGGTGCAAAGGATGATGAGGTTTCCAACAATGTCGTAGTCCAAGAAGAAATTGTTGTTGATGAAACAACGTTTGAACCAGAACTCGAAGAGCCGTCAGCTAAGCGAGTGAGGAGACCAAAGGACTTCAGAGATGACTTTGTCACCTATCATGTAGAAGCAAATCTGCTTACCTATGATGAGGCAATGAAGACCAGAGATGCTATCTTCTGGAAGGAGGCAGTGAATGACGAGTATGACTCTATCACCTCCAATAACACATGGGTGTTAGTAGATCTACTTGAAGGAGCAAAACCCATCGGATGTAAATGGATCTTCAAGAAGAAGATGAAGGCAGATGAAACTATTGACAAGTTCAAGGCCAGGCTGGTAGCCAAGGAGTTTTTTTAAAAACAGGGGATAGACTACTTTGACACATACGCTCCAGTAGCATGGATGACCACCATCAGAATGTTAATTGCTCTAGCAGCAATACATAAGTTGGTGATACATCAGATGGATGTAAAGACAACATTCCTGAATGACGAGCTGACCGAAGAGATATACATGCAACAACCAGATGGATTTGTCGTCAAAGGTCTTGAAGACAAAGTCTACAAGTTGGTGAAATTATTGTACGGTTTGAAGCAAGCTCCCAAGCTGTGGCATGAAAAGTTATTAGATCAAACGACTACAGAGTTAACGAGACGGACAAGTGTGTTTACACGAAGTTCGCTGATGGAAGAGGAGTTATCGTTTGTCTGTACGTGGACGACATGCTAATCCTAGGAACAGATATAGACAATGTCACGGAGACAAAGAAGTTCCTCTCAACCAAGTTCAGTATGAAGGACTTGGAGGATGCAGATGTCATCTTGGGCATAAAGAACATCCGGACAGACACTGGAGTGGCGCTGTCACAATCTTATTACATTGAAAAGATGCTCACACGCTACGGATATCAGGATCTTCCAGGGATCGATACGCCATACAGGTGTGATCAGAAGCTGAAGCCAAATTCGAGGGAAAGCGTCAGGTAGATGGAGTATTCTACCGTTATCGAAAGTTTGATGTACGCAACTACTGCCACAAGGCCTGACATAGCTTTCGCCATGGGAATGCTGAGTCGGTTCACAAGCAACCCAGGCATTGAGCACTGGAAAGCTGTAAAGCGAGTGATGAGATATCTCAAGAAGACTCAGACATATGCACTGTACTACAGCGGGTATCTGACAGTAGTAGAAGGCTTCAGTGATGCTAGTTGGTGTTCAGAGGTGGAGAGCGAGAGATCCACAGGTGGATACATCTTTTCCTTGGGTGGAGCTGCTATATCGTGGAAGTCAAAGAAACAGACTATACTCTTTCGTTCCTCCATAGAATCTGAGTTCTATGCACTAGAAGCTGTAGCAGATGAAGCAGAATGACTTCGGAAGCTCATGTATGATCTTCCAGTGGTTGGAGCTCAGATACCGGCGGTACCGATATACTGTGACAACCAGGCGACTACAGTAGTAGCATCAAATGACCTCTTCAACGGGAAGAAGAGAACTGTACGGCTGAAGCACAGAGCAATAAACGATCTCATTAAACGGGGAACTATTACTGTAATTGATGTTCGGAGTCAGGAGAACCTGGCGGATCCGTTCACAAAGGGCCTCAAGCGCCAGCTGGTCGATGACACAGCAAGAAAAATGGGCTTGAAGGCATTCTGATATTGTATCTGTGTAATCCTACCATAAAGTTTTATGCCATTAGTTCAAAGAAAAATCTACTAGGCATCTAGCTTTTGGTTCAAGGGAGGACCACTGATTAGAAAAATATCAGGTAACAGTGGATACATAGTCCTAAGGGACATGGAAGGGATACAGACCCATAACCACTATTTTCTACTATAGTTCTCTGCGGAGAACATGTCCTGTGGAGAGGATGGCTTAAACGCCTTAATGAGTTCTCAGACAGAGTGAATGTCTGTTGTGCTTTACAGGAAGCACGGTAGCGCAGCACTACAAAGGAGCTCATGGACTCCATGCCACAGTGGGGTGACACCACAATGAGGTTCCCAGGTAGGGGTAATGCCTCGGCTTAGCAAGCCATGTAACTGCGGCGTAGCACCGCTTATAGGCTGGTAGCCTAATGCTGTATATTATAAATGAAGAGTGGTAGACAACACTACAAAGAGGTCAGTGTCCTCATGTTACAGTGGCATGACACCACGAAGAGGTACCAGGTAGGGTAAAGCCTCGGCTTCACAAGCCATGTCATAGCGGCGAAATACCACACGGAAGCGCAAGGCTTCATGCTGGATAGTTTGGCACTACAAAGAGGCTTGTGACCTCATGCTACAGTAGTATGACTCTACGATGAGGTACCCAGTTAGGAATAAAGCCTCGGCTTTAAGCCATGTCATAGCGACGTAGCACCGTACGGAAGCGCAAGGCTTCATGCCAAGGACTCTTTAAAAGAACTCACCTAGAGTGTATGGATAGAGATACTTGCCATCTCTTGTGGGTAAACTTGTAGATGTCTAAAATATATACACCAAAACCAGGCTGGCACATGACCTTTAATGTGTACCCAGAAGCACAGATAACTACATTATGTGAGTGAGAAGAATTGCAGCTATGGTGCAGAATTCAAGGCTTAATCCATTCTTGTATCATACTGTTATTTGACCCATGCGGGAAGATTCAAGTCATCAGCGACATCTCTCCTAATGCATGATGGACAGTCACTGTGGGGAACGCTCAACCCATATATTGAGATATGTGGGTGATTATTAGTATTTTTTGTCTTTAGACTTGGAAATATAGTCCCACATCAGAAACACCAAATGGTGAGTATCTCAATATAAAGCAATGCTTGTGTTGAGGTGTGCACATGAGGTGTAGTGGAGCACAAGTGTGTGCCATATGGGAGTATTTTCCTAGAAAGAAAAATGATTAATTCCAGTAAGGACATAAGTTGATTTTTGTTGTGCGGGCTCGGACTCGACACGGACTCCAGGTTGTCTCGTGCATGCACGGGAGTGTTCGGAGGAAAGGCGTGGGCTAGAATTCGACTATGTTGATTGTGGGATGATGTAAAACATCAAACTCTATTTTAGAGTTTTGGTGTTTTAGTCCCACATCGGATATGAGAGATGGTGAGATCTCACTCCACTCTATAAATAGAGCCCCCTTGCCTCCTTTCCAACATGCACCAAAGAAGAGAGTTAAGGGAGTCCGTAAAGTTCAGGAAGCCCGTTCAAGTCACAAATATTGACTGACGAGCGTTCCAGAAGTTCTCTTGAACTTGCTGGTTCCTGGAAGCGGATCGTATAGAGGCGAATCTTGCTTCAAGCAACGGTGTTTTTACACCCCAACAGATTTAATTCTCCTTTTCTTCTTCTTATGTTTCTCTGTAACTCGTTCTTCAGGCTTTAAGGCACCTACTGAGTAGGAAGGCCTAACTTTGTTCTTGAGATCTATCTCATTTGTGGCACCTACTGTGTAGGCTTGCTAAACTCCTTATTTGTGGCACCTACTGTGTAGGCTTGCTGAACTCCTGTTTTCCATCTATATCCATGCCTCGGGACTAACAATCTCAAATCAAGATTAGTACGATGGAAAATATTAATGCTTCACTCCTCCAAACTGACTACTGCAAGTTGGAAAAGTTTGATGAAGAGCATTATCAAGTCTGGAAGAGGAAGGTCTTTCTCACCCTTCAACTCCGAGACGTTGATCACGTGCTCTTTGAAGAGTAACCTACTATTCCAGATACTGGGTCTGTTGCCGCTATAACTGCGGCTACTAAACTTCAGGCCAAATGAAGAAGGAAGAATAGCATTTGTAGGCTTCTGATCCTAAATGCTATGGAGGATTCCCTGGCAGAATCCTACTCAAAGAAGGATAGTGCCAGAGAAATATGGGCGTCCGTGGAAAAGCTTTACGAGAAAGACAAAAACAGGAGCAAGATATTTTTCGTCGAAAAATATCACAAGTGGCTCTTTGAAGACGAGAAGGCGATGCTTCATCCAGTGAAGGAGTTTCTGAAACTTCATCAGAAACTAGATGATGAAAAGATGTCCCTCGTCGACAAGTTTGTCATTGGAGGGATCGTCTCGAAACTTCCTGCTGGATGGAATACGTTCTATGCAAGAATGTATCAGAAGAAACTCAAGATCAGTCTGGAAGATCTCTTGCAAGAAATCCACGTTGAGGACGAGAAGCGTTCTCAATAGAAGATGAACGCTTTGTCCAAACAATTGGCCAAGGCCAATTTGGTGAACACGAGAGACTCCAAGGGGAAGCTGGCGGCTTCTCACTACAAGAAAGACTTCATTAATCTGAAAGTGAAGGGACCGTCTTTCAAACAGAAGAAGCTAAAGTCCAATGTGACTTGTTTTAACTGTGGCAAGAAGGGCCACTACAAGAGTGAATGTAGATCCAAGCCCAAGCAGTCACAGCAATGTGAGCCTAATAAGGTTTCATTGATTACTGACGGTATTGCTATAATTGCTCAGGTCACTTCGGTGGGGGCTGACTCTGACTGGTGGGTAGACACTAGTGCCACCTGCCATGTCTGCTCAAGCAAGAAATGGTTCACCACATACCAGCAAACCTCTGAAAAGGTGATGGTGGCGAACCAGGCACAAGCTGAAGTTCAAGGGATCGGGATGGTGGAGCTGAAGCTGACATCCGGGAAAACTTTGACGCTTCAAGGTGTGAAGCATGTTTCCGTGATTGCCAAGAACTAGATCTCTGGAGGCCTGCTCTGCAATGCTGGCCTGAGGATGGACATCAATGCTGGCCAGATGGTGATGTCCCTGAAAGGAATATACTTCGGAAAAGCTTTCTATACCGAAGGAATGTTTAAACTCCAGCTTGTACCCCAGTCAGAGAACATTAATGCAATTTCCAATTCTGCTTATACTCTTGAGTTATGGCATAATAGACTAGGACATGTCCATTGTAAAAGGATAAACAAAATGTCTAGTCTATGACTTATCCCCAAATGTGGGAGAAAAGTGGAGAAATGTGAAGTATGTGCTCAGACTAAGATCATAAGGAAACCCTTTTATCGGGTCAATGGAAGCACATATCTTTTGGAGTTGGTGCACTTCGATATCTATGACTTCAAACAATTCTCCACAAAGGCCGAGATGAAGTATTTCATAACCTTCATCGATGACTTCTCAAAGCACGCGTTCGTATACTTGATAAAAACAAAAGATGAAGCATTCGAGAAGTTCAAGGAGTTCAGGACTGAAGCTGAAAGGTAAACTGGACAACAACTCAAGAGGTTGAGGAGTGATCGAGGCAGAGAATATCGATCTCATGATTTAACATCGTTCTGCAAAGAATATGGAATCATCAATGAGACTGCTGCTCCGTATTCTCCTCAGTCCAACGGAAGTAGCAGAAAGGAAGAACAGAACATTGACAGATATGATGAAATCAATGTTGTTAACTGCGGGTCTTCTAAAGTGCTTTTGGGGAGAAGCTGTATTGACGGTCACATTCATTCTGAATAGAGTGCCATATGCAACTTCTGATATTACTCTTTATGAACTCTGGTTCAAAGTCAGACCCAACTTGAATATCATTCGAGTGTGGGGGTGTCTGGCATACGTAAAACTTCTGGTTCTAAAGATTCAGAAACTCGGAACAAGGACTACGAAGACGATCTTCTTAGGGTATGCCGAGAAGAGTGACGCTCGAAGATTTCTTGACTTGGAGTCTAACGATGTCATCAAATCTCGTGACACGGAGTACTTTTAAGACAAGTTTGCAAGGCACAAAAATATTGTTCTCACGAACATTTTGGAGAATAATGATGGTACAAAGGAAGCTGAGGTTTCCAAAGATGTCATAGTCCAAGAAAAAATTATTGTTGATGAAACAACGTTTGAACCAGAACTCGAAGAGCCGTCAGCCAAGCGAGTGAGGAGACCAGAGGACTTCGCAGATGACTTTGTCACCTATCATATAGAAGCAGATCTGCTTACCTGTGATGAGGCGATAAAGACCAGAGATGCTATCTTGTGGAAGGAGGCAGTGAATGACGAGTATGACTCTATCACCTCCAATAACACATGGGTGTTAGTAGATCTACCTGAAGGAGCAAAACCCATCGGATGTAAATGGATCTTCAAGAAGAAGATGAAGGCAGATGGAACTATTGACAAGTTCAAGGCCAGGCTGGTAGCCAAGGGATTTTCTCAAAAATAGGGGATAGACTACTTTGACACATATGCTCCAGTAGTGCGGATGACCACCATCAGAATGTTAATTGCTCTAGCAGCAATACATAAGTTGGTGATACATCAGATGGATTTAAAGACAACATTCCTGAATGGCTAGCTGACCGAAAAGATATACATGCAACAGCCAGATGGATTTGTCTTCAAAGGACTTGAAGACAAAGTCTGCAAGTTGGTAAAATTATTGTACGGTTTGAAGCAAGCTTCCAAAATGTGGCATAAAAAGTTTAACAAAGTTATTAGATCAAATGGCTAAAGTTATTAGATCAAACAACTATAAAGTTAGCGAGACGGACAAGTATGTTTACACGAAGTTCACTGATGGAAGAGGAGTCATCGTTTGTCTGTACGTGGACGACATGCTAATCCTAGGAATGGATATAGGCAATGTCACGGAGACAAAGAAGTTCCTCTCAACCAAGTTCAGAATGAAGGACTTGGGGGATGCAGATGTCATCTTGGGCATAAAGAACATCCGGACAGACACTGGAGTGGCACTGTCATAATCTCATTACATTGAAAAGATGCTCACACTCTACGGGTATCAGGATCTTCCAGGGATCGATACGCCATACAGGTGTGATCAGAAGCTGAAGCCAAATTCGAGGAAAAGCGTCAGACAGCTGGAGTATTCTAGCGTTATCGGGAGTTTGATGTACGCAACTACTGCCACAAGGCCTGACATAGCTTTTGCCGTAGGAATGCTGAGTCGGTTCACAAGCAACCCAGGTATTGAGCACTGGAAAGCTGTGAAGCGGGTGATAAGATATCTCAAGAAGACTTAGACATATGCATTGCACTACAGCGGGTATCCGACAGTAGTGGAAGGCTTCAGTAATGCTAGTTGGTGTTCAGAGGTAGAAAGCGAAAGATCCACAGGTGGATACATCTTTTCCTTCGACGGAGCTGCTATATCATGGAAGTCAAAGAAACAGACTATACTTTCTCGTTCCTCCATGGAATCTGAGTTCTATGCACTAGAAGCTGCAGCAGATGAAGCAGAATGGCTTCGGGAGCTCATGTATGATCTTCCAGTGGTTGGAGCTCAGATACCGACGGTACCGATATACTGTGACAACCAGGCGACTACAGCAGTAACATCAAATGACCTCTTCAACGGGAAGAAGAGAACTGTCCGGCTAAAGCACAGAGCAATAAACGATCTCATTAAAAGGGAAACTATTGTTGTAATTGATGTTCGGAGTCAGGAGAACCTGGCGGATCCGTTCACAAAGGGCCTCAAGCGCCAGCTGGTCGATGACACAGCAAGAAAAATGGACTTGAATGCATTCTGATATTGTATCTGTGTAATCCTACCATAAAGTTTTATGCTATTAGTTCAAAGAAAAATCTACTAGGCATCTAGCTTTTGGTTCAAGGGAGGACCACTGATTGGAAAAATATCAGGTAACAGTAGGTACATAGTCCTGAGGGACTTGGAAGGGATACGGACCCATAACCACAGTTGTCTACTATAGTTCTCTGCGGAGAACATATCCCGTGGAGAGGATGGCTTAAACGCCTTAATGAGTTCTCAGACAGAGTGAATGTCTGTTGTGCTTTACAGGAAGTACGGTAGCGCAGCACTACAAAGGAGCTTATGGATTCCATACTACAGTGGGGGACACCACGATGAGGTTCTCAGGTAGGGGTAATGCCTCGGCTTAGCAAGCCATGTCACTGCGGCGCAGCACCGCTTATAGGCAGGTACCCTAATGCTGTATATTATAAATAAAGAGTGGTAGACAGTACTACAAAGAGGCCAGTGTCCTCATGTTACAGTGGCATGACACCACAAAAAGGTACCAGGTAGGGTAAAGCCTCGGCTTCGCAAGCCATGTCATAGCGGCGTAACACCGCACGGAAGCGTAAGGCTTCATGCTGGGTAGTTTGGCACTACAAAGAGGCTTGTGACCTCATGCTACAGTAGTATGACTCTACGATGAGGTACCCAGTTAGGAATAAAGCCTCGGCTTTAAGCCATGTCATAGCGGCATAGCACCGCACGGAAGCGCAAGGCTTTATGCCAAGGACTCTTTAAAAGAACTCACCTAGAGTGTATGGATAGAGATACATGCCATCTCTTGAGGATAAACTTGTAGATGCCTAAAATACATACACCGAAACCAGGCTGGCACATGGCCTTTAATGTGCACCAAGAAGCACAGATACTATATTATGTGAGTGGGAAGAATTGTAGCTATGGTACAGAATTCAAGGCTTATTCCATTCTTATATCATACTGTTATTTGACCCATACAGGAAGATTCAAGTCGTCAGCGACATCTCTCCTAATGCATGATGGACAGTCACTGTGGGGAACGCTCAACCCATATATTGAGGTATGTAGGGGATTTTTGGTATTTTTTTGGTCTTTAGACTATGAAAGATAGTCCTGCATCGGAAACACCAAATGGTGAGTATCTCAATATAAAGCAATGCTTGTGTTGAGGTGTGGACATGAGGTGTAGTAGAGCACAAGTGTGTGCCATATGGGAGTATTTTCCTAGAAAAAAATGATTAATTCCAGTAAGGACGTAAGTTGATTTTTGTTGTGCGGGCTCGGACTCGACACGGACTCCAGGTTGTCTCGTGCATGCACGAGAGTGTTCGGGGGGAAGCCGTAGGCTAGCACTCGACTATATTGATTGTGGGATGATGTAAAACATCAAACTCTATTTTAGAGTATTGGTGTTTTAGTCCCATATCGGATATGAGAGATGGTGAGATCTCACTCCACTCTATAAATAGAGCCCCTTGTCTCCTTTCCAACATGCACCAAAGAAGAGAGTTAAGGGAGTCCGTAAGTTCAGGAAGCCCGTTCAAGTCACAAATATCGACTGACGAGCGTTTCAGAAGTTCTCTTGAACTTGCTGGTTCCTGGAAGCGGATCGTATAGAGGCGAATCTTACTTTGAGCAACGGTGTTTTTACACCCCAGCAGATTTAATCCTCCTCTTCTTCTTCTTATGTTTCTCTGTAACTCATTCTTCAGATTTTAAGGCACCTGCTGAGTAGGAAGGCCTAACTTTGTTCTTGAGATCTATCTCATTTATTGCACCTACTATATAGGCTTGCTAAACTCCTCATTTGTGGTACCTACCGTGTAGGCTTGCTAAACTCCTCATTTGTGGTACCTACTGTATAGGCTTGTTGAACTCCTGTTTTCCATCTATATCCATGCCTCGGGACTAACACAATCCAACAATCTCCACCTTAGTTCGTATTAGCTTACTGAGCAACCAAGCACTTCGGCCAGCCAAGCACCTAGAAAATCTAATGTATTTTCTTCTCGATCCGTGGTCCAACATATTGTTATCTCGATCCGTTCGACCACGGAACCAAATCGACATGTTTATCCATACCTTCATTGTGCGACAGCCATGACTGAGAACTCAACCGGATAAAACGAGACAACTCAACAATCTCCACCTTAGTTCATTTTTGCTAGCTGAGCAACAAGCACCCCGGCTAGCTGAGCACTTAGGAAATCCAATATATTGCCATCTCGATCCGTGATCCAACATATTATCATCTCGATCTGTTCGGCTACAGAACCGAACCGACACGTTCATCAACACCATAATTGTGTGCCACCCCCAATATCTTGCTCCACCTTGGATATGTCATATCCAACTTTGAAATCAATCAGTGTAGTTGTCTCCAACATTAAGCCTGATCCGTCTTCCTGCGATTGTCTGACAGTCGGACCAAATTATGGAGGATGTTCCTACCTCCACATTGAAAAGAAAGTTCGTATAATTCGAAGACCACCTTATGGAGGATTGTCACGACCCGCTCCCAGATAACTGGATACGAGTCGTACACGTCCAACCTACGCTGTAGACACAACGTAGTAAGTTGTATTTAAACCTCAGGAAAACTCCATATGATATGATCAATCAATCTCATCACAGCTACTAACACATTCCCAGAATAGATCACCACAACATCACACATTCTAGTATGGCTTTTTAGTACAACTTTACAAAAGCATCTGGAGACAAATCCGTTAAACTAAAATCCACTAGAAATAGTATATATGTCTTATGGAACTATCTAATACATTAGGTACAATGTCTGCAACAGATCTTTTAGAATCTTCTAAAAATCATCCTCGAGTTCAATGCCATCCATATGCCCTGGTCTAATATGTCAACGATCTAGTCAGAAAAAGAGCAAAGTACGATCCATAACAATGAAACAAGTACAAACATGCACAAGTAATAAAACATGACTAACCTGAATCACCATAAACGCAATGAACTACTGAACATAAAACATGTAGCAAGAAGATCATGACAATGAAACATGGAACATGAAACATGTAATAAGAAATCTTGACAAGTGATTTGAAATACATACGAAATATGTGACCGGCTGGACAAGTACATGAATAGGGTACAACTTAACCACACGTGCACGGGTGTGTGATTAGGCTATCAACATGATATAACTAGCGTAGGGCTTTGGTCGCATTCCGTAGCATTTTTCCTCCCAAAGTACAAGTAAAGAACAAGGGTACATAATAAGCACAAAAACTAGAAGCACATGATCAATCGTGTAAACAACGTGTCTAACATGAAACAAGTTCACATGAAGCAAATGAATCAAAGCCATAGAATGTACTTGCATTGTCCTTGAAAATCAATGAGTCTCAATGTCCAGCTAGAATAGGGCAAGAATAGGTTAGACTCTAAACAATGACATCTAACTAATAATTGGTAACTAGCTAACTAATTATAGGATACCACTAACTAGAATATAAATCATAGATACATATTTTAGCAAGTAAACTCTGTCATAATTTATAGTAAAATAATATTAAAAATATCGATATGAAACATGTTATAATGATATAGTCTAGCAAAATAGGTTTTATTTTAAATATTTAGTAGCTATATTTTGAAAATACTTGCTAACTAGAAATATGACTAAGAATTATAAATTTAATACAAGAATAATAAAGATAATAATAATAATGACGATAATAATACTAATAAGGATAATAATACTTATAATTAATAACTAGCCCAACCAAACAGTCCCAGCCCAAACAACCTGTTACTGGGCCTGGCCCAGTACTACTACCACTGCTGTTATTTCTTTTCTTTTCTTTCTTTCAATTTTTTTCTCCGGTCCTAGGCCCACTGGCCCAAGAACTGGTGCGGCCTTCCTCTGCTGGTGTTTCTTTTTCTTTTTTAAAATTCTGATTTCTCTTCTTCTTCTTTTTTTCCTTTTGTAAGCCCAATCTATTGGGCTGGTAATACTCGTCCCAGTGCTCTCTACTAACCCTACCTTCACTTACACCTTTCTCTCTCTCTCCTTCACTCATACATTTAGCCAATATTTTTCTCCAAATAACCCTAACCAAAGAAGAACAAGAGGAAGAAGAAGAAGAAGCAGATGAACCACAAGAAAAAGAGAGAAAAGATCAAAGGTGTGCTCACCTAAGTGCAGCTGTCGGTGATGGACCAAGGCGTAGCGGTGGAGGAGTTCTTGAGCAAACTTCAGCAGGGTCGAGCTCCACGACAGTGAAGAAGGCTCGACGGTGGTGGTATTGTCCAAGGACGGTGCTCGGCGTAGTAGGGGTCGAGCGATGGTGGATCTGGCGGCCAGCACCCACAGATCTGGGTGGCGAGGACTCATGGACGGACGACTGATCGACCAGATCTGGTCTAGTCAATGCATCACTTGGGGGTGGCGTTGGTCGAAGAATGGTGGTGCACGACGGCGGAGATCGATCTCGATGGCGGGCTAATGGATTCGAGGCTCGGTGAAGTCCAGATCTGAAGGCGACTAGGGTTCTTCTTGGCCGGATCTGACAGTGGTGAGGTCTGCATCATCGGCAAGAGGAGATGACTCCGGCAAGCAAAGGCCGGACACGGCGGTCGTCGAGGCTGATCTGTGTCCTGACTGTTCAGGACATCGGGATGCGAGAGCCTCGACGACGCGCACCACTATTTTTGGACCAAGACCTAATCCTCAAGGTTTATATAACTATGGATGGTAAATATGACCGTAACAATTAGGCTCGCAAACTTTGCTCCTGTTACCAATGAAAGCAAATATAAGTTACGAACGGTGTCTCATTCATTACACCAGACACTCCACTAAAGGTGGGAGACTACTATAACATACAAGGTCGTCTTGCTCGGAAGCATGCCTGACAGCCCATCCCCTGGAGGTGATTATGAGATGGTCTACTACATCCTTTATTGCAAAAATATTGTAAAATACATGAGCAAACAACGTTCTATATTCAAATATTAAGGCTTCTACAATGGTCATTCAAAAAATTTGATCATGTACTTATATTTGTATTGTAATTACAATCAATATATTTTTATTTATAAATTGCATATTTTTTAAAATAGAAATAAAATCAACAATGTTTAAAATGTGTTGTAAGATAATATTTTGGCAACTTTTCTAAACGTTGTAAACTTTATTTTTTACAACATACAAATATTATTTATAACATTTGGCAAACATAATTGAATAACATATACAACATTTTTTAAAAGTTGTATAAACTTTTTTTTACAATGTTTGTATACTATTGCACAAAATCTATACAGAAAATTGGATTCTCTGAAGTATCCTTTGGAAACAACTCGAAGCAAGATGACTCTAACTCATGAAAATCCTCAGCCTAAAAAGGTATCTTAGAATCTTGAATTTTGGTCATAGTTTGATCATCGATGAATACCATATTCCTGCTTTTGTAGAGCTTTCCTTTCACTCAGTCGTAGAGTATATATCCAAACTCATCCCGACCATAGCCGACAAAGATGTATTACTTCGTCTTCGGTTCAAGTATGGACCTCTCGTCCTTCCCTATATCTATGCAGGTTTTACACCAAAACACTCGAAGGTGACTCTATGATGGTTCTTTATCATACCATACTTTGTCAGGCAAATCACCCCAAAAAAGTACTAGGAGGCAAATGAAGAACATCGAAAGCCTCATCCCAATAACTGCCCGATAAGTTTGCATTTAAGAGAAAATATTGTACCTTCTCTATCAGTCTCATGTTCATATGCCCCGTTATGCCATAAAGCTGAGGCAACTTTGGAAGGGATTTCTGTTATTGAATCCCTTGCTCTTTGCAATAAGCATCAAAGGGACCAATGTATTCGCCGTCATAGTCGGACCTAACACAATCTAACTTCTTTTGCGTCTTCTTTTCAACAGAGGTCCTTAAAAGTCGGCAGCACCTGATCATTGCTCTTTATAGCATAGACCCAAATTTTCCTGGAATAATAATTAATGAAAGTTACAAAATAAGAAGTTCCATTAATTGATTTTATCTTTATTGGACCGCAACGTCTGAGTGAACAACTCGAACAATGTCGGCTTTATTGAAGATGGGTGACTCTGAAAAAACACTCTTTGTTGCTTCCCAGCAATATAATACGTGCACCTCACCAATTTTATAAACTTCCACCACTAATAAAATAAGTCATATTCGCAACAGATTTAGCGACGCCGTAGTAAAACGTCGCTATTTTTGTTACATTTAGCGACGACAGAAGAAAACGTAGCTGAACGTCACTATGAGCGACATTTAACGTCACTATCAGTGACGTTCAACGTCATTTAGCGACAAGTATATTATTAGGAAAGCAAACATCATGTTAATGTCGCAGATTCGTCGAAAAAACGTTGCTATTTTTTATTTAGCGACTCATGGAATTCAATGTTGCCAGTTTATTAACGTACGACAACGTTTAGCAACGTGAGACATAAACATTGCTAATTTATTTTATATAGGGTTTGCAGTGGCCGATCGACTTTTCAATTTGTTTCCCAAATTTTTATTCCCACGCACTCTCCCCAAAATTTCCCTCTCCTCTCCGGCGACCCCCTCTCCTCTCCGGTGAACTCCTTCCCCCGACGACCCCTTGCCCCCGGCGCCCCTCTTCATTCCAGCGACCCCCCTCTTGTCTCCTTCCTCCGCTCCCCTCGACCTCTCTCGACTCCAGCAACCCCCCTCGCCCCTTGTACTAGCGCCCCTCTATCCTGATGACCCCCCTCGGCCCCGCTTGACCCCCCTCAACCCCCTGCCCCGGTGCCCTTCTGTCCCGACGACCCCCCTCGCTCAGGTAATGCCTAACCCTAATCCTATCTCCCTCATTCTGATACGACCCAGACACAGACACGAACACTGACACGGACACGGACACGGACACAGACTTACACACACTAATATGCAGACACAAACATACACACTGAGACACAGACATACAGACACTAACATGTGTCACGACACAGATACGGACACGAAAATGGACATACGCACACTGACGCACAGACACGGACATACACACACTGTTTTTCTTCCCCCATATTATATATACAAGTCTCTCATTCTAATTATATTATTTTAGAAATAAAGGAGAAAGAAAATGTAGAAACTATTGTTTCAATCATGCAATTATACTACTTATATGATGCGTAGGCAGTTAACTAGACAAGATTCTTGGCTTACAGTAATTTGTTTGAAAAAAAAATTGTGTATCGTAATCAATGAATTCCTAGTTGTTATTAATTTGAATTTCCCCAATTTATGGCTAATATAATTGTCTATACTATATTGTCGAGTGTCGTGTCCGTGCTTCATACTCGGTGACTTTAGAAAATGTGACACCCAACCAATTAAATACACTACAAGATACAGCGTGAGTATCCTGGTAAAATATTGGGGGAAGTATATAAGATATAGATTGAGCATCCTAGAAGTATAGAGTGAGTATCCTAGAAGTATATAAGATATTTTAGGAATTGGGTAATTATCAGGGTAAGTTTGGGGTTTAATTGAAAGTATATAGAGTACTAGCTAGGTAAGTGCTAGCTTGGACACTCTGAGGTCAAGTTTTCCTTGTGGGCTCACAAGGAACATATGACGATAGAGATATCATTATCTCTTATGTTAAGTGTCCGTGTTAGCCTGCAATCAAGTGTCCATGTGACCCGTTTTCTGGAAATAAAATTTACTTAAGCATGCCTTTTGGGGCTATCAGAGTTATAAATTTTTTCAAAAATCTAGTATAATGCTGATTGCCTCAAAAGGCTTGCATAAGTAAATTTTATTTTCAGAGAATGGCTCACATGGAATATGTGACAACACATAAGTGTATATCGTAGTACCTAGAGTGTATAGAGTGAGTATCCTAGTAGCATATAAGATGAACGTGTGTATAGGTAGTGTCATGGGTATTTGAAACTATATCCTAGTATCAAGATACAAGAGTATCAAAGCGCTCACTATTGTATTATGGTACATGATATCCACATGATACACAAATACCTAGAGTTAAGGTGATATTTAGGTAAGTGCTAGCTAGGTATCTTAGATACATAGGTAAGTGTCCGTGCCAGCCCAAAGTCAAGTGTCCATGCCATCCCTTCTCTGACAAGTAAATGTAAATCTATAAGCCTTTTGAGGCTGTTAGAGTTCTACAGATTTCAAAAAATAGGAGAAAAGATAAAGAACGAAAGGAGTAAAAAAATTAAAAAAAATAACAAAGAAAGAAAAATCCTAGAAAAGTAAAATTATAATATTTGGTCTTTTTTTAGTATTTTTTTTGAAATCCTGTAGAACTCTAACAGCCTCAAAACGCTTGCAGAAGTAAATTTTCTTTGAAGAGAAGGGCTGACATTGAACACGTGACGACACTCATTTAATACTCATGGATCTATGCATCATTTGGAGAATTATCTTCAAATGGATATGAATTACTATATGCGGCATCGTTCGTGGATGCACAATCGTCATCCTGATGACATGTGCGGTGTGCGAGATGAATTTATACAGGAGGTGGAGCAGTTCCTGTATTTCGCCAAGACGTTCCCTCAGTACATGGACCGTACCAAAATTAAGTATCTATGTGTGAGATATCACAACTTAAAATATCATCCAGAAGTGGACGTGACATCATTTGTACTCGAGAGGTTTCATGCCGAATTACTATTAGTGGACCACACACGGAGAACTTGTGCCTTTAACATCGAAGCTAGAGCCTAATTTGGAGCCGTATATGGATGTCCATGACCATGCTGATTACGATGAAGGATGTATGAACATGGTTTTTGATATTGCAGGGCCTAGTTTCGATCCAGACAATCATGATGCGGCTGAGGAGTCACCGAATGCCGATCTGCGAAGTTTATGAAGTTGCTAGAGAATGCAAGGACTCCTTTGTATCCTGGTTGTGAGGATCATTCACCGTTGAAGGTGGTTACAAGATTGCTGCGCATCAAGTCCGATTTTAATATGTCTCAAGATTGCTACGACCGAATCATCGAGTTGATTATAGAGATCTTGTCGGAGGGTGCAAAGTTACCTACAGACTTCTACCGATCTAAGAGAATGGTGGGATCGCTCTGGATGTGATATGATAAAATTAATACATGTCACAATGGATATATGTTGTACTACAAGGACGACAAGGATGAAGACGTGTGCAGATTATGTGGTGTTGATCACTACAAGGCAACAAGTTCAAGTAAGACTCCTGGTACAAGGAAGCCGACCGATTCGATACAGTACTTGCCTTTGATGCCACGATTGCAGAGGTTGTTTATGGTGAAGGAGACTGCCGAGAACATAAGTTGGCACAGGCAGGAACATATCGATGGAGTTTTGGATCATCCATCCGATGGAGAAGAATGGAAGCACTTTGATCGAGAGTATCCAGATTTTGCTTCTGATCCGCATAATATAAGATTGGGGCTATCCTCTGACGATTCTACCCCGTTCGGACTTTCTGGTTCCTAATATTCGTGTTGGCCAGTGATTGTCACTCCGTACAACCTACCGCCGTGGATGTGTATGAAGACTCCTTACATGTTCCTAACCGTTATCATTCCGGGTCCGAACAATCTGAAGAGGAATATCAATGTGTACTTATAGTCGTTGATAGATGAGTTGAATCAGCTGTGGGAAGTAGGCGCCAACACGTATGATATTTCTATAAAGCAGAACTTTCAGATGAGGGTCGCACTAATGTGGACCATCAACGACTTTTCGGCTTGTGGAATGTTTTCTGGATGGAACACTCATGGTCGTCTCTCATGCCCGTATTACATGGACCGCATGAAGGCTTTTTGTTTGAAACACGGAGGAAAATTGTGCTTCTTTGATTGTCATCGACAGTTTCTGCCGAAGGATCATCCGTTCCGGAGGAACAGGAATACTTTTCGTGCCGAAATTGTGGAGAAGGCCAATCCACCGCCAAGGTGGACCGGAGACACGATATGAGAGGAGGTCAAGGATTTTCCAAGTGCTATCGAAGAACCTACAAAGGGATACAAGTGTAATGAATTTGGTCGCACTCATAATTGGACAAAAATAAGTATATTCTGGGACCTGCCATATTGGAGCACCAATCTGATCGGACATAACCTTAATGTCATACATATCGAGAAGAATGTGTTTGACAACAAATTAATACTGTGATGGACGTAAAGGAAAAAATAAAAGGCAATCCCAAGGCCAGGTTGGATTTGGAAGATATATACAGACGTTCTACGTTACATTTGAGAAAGGAAGGCGATGAGAAGTATAAGCAGCCTAAGACAATTTTCTTATTGGACAGGAAGGATAAAGGGAGACTTTGTAGGTGGATTTAGGACCTAAAATTTCCTGACGGGTACGTGTCGAATTTAAGAAGATACGTCGACCCGAAGGAGAACAAATTGACCGATATGAAGAGCCATGACTGTCACGTATTTATGGAGAGGTTAATTCCGATCACATTTCAAAAATTATTACCGCCGGTCGTTTGGGATCCGTTGACAGAGCTGAGCGTATTCTTCAGAGATCTTTGTTCTACTAAGTTGCTTGTCGATCGTCTAGAAAAGCAAGAGAAGGACGTCGTGGTAACACTATGCAAGCTTGAGAGGGTGTTCCCTCCTAGGTTCTTTGACTCCATGGAGCATTTTCTAATTCATCTTTCCTTTGAGGCATGTGTTGGTGGTCTAGTTGGTTATCAGTGGATGTACCCGTTTGAGCATCATTTGAACCACCTAAAGAGAAAGGTGAAAAACAAGGCTCGGGTCGAGGGTTCTATTTGTGAAGCCTATGTTCTCGAAGAGATTATAAATTTCTGCTCGATGTATTTCAAGCCACATGTTTCTACTAATAGAACAAGAGCTCCAAGAAACGATGATGGATATCTTGAATCTAATGATGCAATACTGAAAGTCTTCAATGCGTTCGGAAAGTCTTCGGGAAAAATAAAGAAAAGATATATGAATGACGAGGAACTAAGGGCTACTCAATTATATATTACTCAATTGTGACGAAGATGAAGTGGAGAAGCTCGAGGGGTAAGTAACTAATACGTCCACGTTTACATCATCTATGCATGTAATAGTATCCAATATTATTATTACACTAATTGGCCGATGTCTTATTTTCAGCACATTTAATGATGAGGTGAGGTCGAGTAGACAGTATATAACAGATGAAGAAGTAGAACATGAAATGAGACGTCATCTTCATTTATTGTTGAGTGCATATGTAAGGAGCTCGGTAATTACTTCTTGTATATGCACTTTACATAGCAATTAACAGAACGCTGAGTTTAATTTCTTATCTTGTGGTATTTAGGTCGATCGTCCAGACGCAACACTAGAGAATAAATCTATTAGAACTCTAGCCAAGGGGCCAATTTATTCCGTCAAACTCTGGCCAAGCTATTGTGTGAATGGGTTTAGGTTCAAGTCAACAAATGCTCCGATCAGAGAGAACTTTCCGGATCTTGATTCGAAAAAAAATAGTTGTTTGTGTATCAGATCTAAAACTACAAAGATGTCGATCTGGTAATGATTTCTACGGCGTCTTACGGAAGATTATGGAGTTGACATACAACTGTTGGCCCATTGGTCATGGTCAAACCTGATTTTAATAATTGATTAAGCTCTGTCTCGATATAAATGCAAGTCAATTCAGATGTTTACCTACGACGTTTTGGACACTGCTCAACAATAGATATCAACTATGTTCAAGACTGAAGCCGTTTGTCATTCAGAATGTATTTCCTTCAAAGCAATATAATTTATCATTTTATTGAGTCTAGGAATACATTGTACACCGAGTCGTACTGGCAATAGGCTATCCGAAATCGTTTTTCAAAACCACCCTATCCTTTTACAAATGACCTATGTTTTTGAAAAATATCCTTTTTATAAAAAGCTTCTGAAAGACTTTTCAAAAAGCCAAATTAATTTTTATCAAAAATGAACTGGCAGAACCCTAGTAGAACTCGGCCCGAGTTCGGCCAGAGTTCGGCCAGAGTTCGGCCAAGTGGAACGTTAGTGAACGTTTGATTTTGAACTTAGACTTCCTTCAGTTGCGGTTTGTTACAAAGAGTTCTGTTCGAATTCAGCCCGAATTCTGTCAGAGTTCTATCTTTGGAAAAACTATAAATAGAGAAGCATTTTGATCATTTCAAATCACCAATTCACTTTTAATCTCTTCTCTTCTAAAGCTTACATTTCTTCCAAAGAGTTCTAAAAAGCTTTTATTTTCAAATCCCAAGCCAGTTACAATCCTCTAGTCGATTTGCCAGTGCGGTACGGTCCAGAAGTTTCAGAGCGATTGTAATCAGAGGCTTGATAGAAGATACAACTCTTCACAATTGAAGTTGGTCGAGTTCTTCGTATCAAAGCTCGCGTCTGTAGAAGTTGCAAGGACTTCGTATAAAAACTTGCAGGATTTTCCAATAGCGGATTCAACTGGAAGCTAGAGTTCTTTCGACTGGACTAGTCCTCACAAGAGGGAAACTAGTATAAATCTCGGTATTTGCGTTTGCCTTCTGATCACTTTTAATTTTTGTCATTTACTTTGTGATTATTTTTATATCTGTGATCTAACTGCTAACAAGATTTTTAATTAGCAATATTTCGCTGCCTACTCTATGCACCGCTAGAGTATTCTGCTTTACGATTTCGTTCCTATAATTGATATCAGAGCAGGTTATATAGGTAAAACAAGGTAAAATTACAGTTATATTCAATTTTTATATAGATCACATTATTACACATGACAACTGTGAAATTCACAAGTAAAGGCCAAGCCATAAACAGACCTCCACTGTTTGACGGCACAAACTACACTTTTTAGAAAACACGTATGAGTTTTTTTTGAAATCTCTTGATTTTAACTTATGATCTGTAGTTATTGATAGCTATAAAAAGCCACCTTGTATTAATGTTGATGGTGTTTTAGTTGAAAAACTCTATGACAAATATACAAAGGAAGAAAAAAAAGGCCAGTCTTGACGCACGTGCTATTAATGCTTTATTTTGTGCTTTAGACAGAACTGAATTCAACAGGGTGTCTACTTGCACAACATCAAACGAAGTGTGAAAACTTCTCGAAGTAACCCACGAAGGAACAGCACAAGTCAAGGAGTCAAAGATCAGCAGACTTACTCAGGAGTACGAGGTGTTCAAAATGAAGCCAAGTGAATCAGTCACTCAGATGTTTATAAATTTTTTGGATGTTGTAAATCCTCTGTCTTCACTAAGCAAGGATTACAGTAACCATGAGAAGATTCACAAACTTCTACGAGCCCTTACAAAGAACTGGATTCCAAAGGCTACTGCAATCATTGAAGGGAATGGCCTCTCAACAATGTCTCTAGAAACACTCATGGGTAAGCTACTCACTCACGAGTTAGAACTTCAAGACTTTGAAGATGCTACACCAAAGGAAAAGTCAGAGAAGATGATCGCTCTCAAGGCTCAACATAGAAGAACCATCGAAGATGATTCTGACGACATCGACTCCGACTCTGAAGATCAAGCTCTTTTGGTAAGAAAATTTAAGAAGTTCATAAGATTTAACAGGAGAACAAAAGACGGCAAAGACAACAACAACAACGAGGAAGATCCTATTTGCTACGGATGCAAGAAGAAAGGACACATGAAGAAAGATTGTCCCTCAGCATCATCATCAAAGAAAAGCAACAAATATGACAAAGGCTACCTGAAGAAATCTACATCAAGAAAGTACGCCAACACAAGCATATGGCATGAAAGTGAAGCCAGCGACTCAGAAGATGAACAATCAAATGACGCTGCAAATGTGTGCTTGATGGCTTGCGATCAGGTAATTACTAATCCTCTATTTGATCCTTATGATGATTTCACCTTTGAGCAACTAGGAGAGGCTTTCAGTGAACTATTAGATGACTACAGGAAACTGCGTAGTAAATATGAAACCTCTAAGAAGGTACTCAAAGAGTACAAATGTGAAATATGAAGACTTACCGACCAATTAGATCATGTTAGAAATAATGACTCTTCAACTGAGTCTGGTGAGCTTTCTTCTATGAAATTGTTGTTACATGAGACTGTTAAGCTATCCGAAGAAAAAGGCCAAACCATTATCCAGTTAAAAGAAGACCTATCTAAGGAGAGAAAGAGTCTCCAATGTGTACAGGTCAGATTAGAATCACTCACATCTGACTATACTAGATTATATGACACTTCCAAAAAGTTGGAAATTAGTTTAGAAAAACGGCCTGAAGTTGCTGCTTCCTATTCTAACACGTGTCAATTACCGAATCATCGGAATACGCCCAACACTGTCAGACCAAACCATACCAAGACTATGCCCAAGAAGACTAATAGGCATGCACTCTTCTATACTAGAAAACCAAAACCTACCAATCATGCACCTTACACTACTTTCAACACTCAACATGCTAAATGTCATTATTGTGGTCTCATTGGTCATATATCTTCTGTATGTAGAATCAGAAAGTTAGTAGATTTAAATGTTTATGTATGGATGCCGAAAACTAACCAGTCAGGACCCAACAAGAAATGGGTACCAAGAGTTTCATCTGTAAATTATTTTGTAGGTGGGACGCCCTTCACATGCTAGGAGCAAATGGATCCTCGACAGCGGTTGCTCACGGCACATGACCGGTGACGTTTTATTATTCGCAACACTGTCGAAGAGGAATAAAGAAGGATACGTCTCCTTCAGTAATAATTTAAGAGGGTACATAATCGGTATCGATGACATTGGTAAGGCTCCCTATCCAGTGATTAAAGATGTTTGTCTAGTTACCGAGTTAAAACATAATCTGCTTAGCATAAGCCATTTAGCTGATCACGGTTATGGTATTAACTTCGTAAAAGATAAATGTACTATAGTTGATAGTTCAACTGGTAGCACTATATTTGAAGGTATTAGGGAAAATAATATATATGTATTATATTTGTTGGAAGATGCTAACACACCAGGTAGATGTTTGATGGACAAAAGCGTTGAGAGTCAACTATGGCATATGAGACTCGGTCATACAAACATGGATACAATTTCAAGATTATCTACGAAGAAGTTGGTACGCGGCTTACCGAATATTTCTTTCAAGAAGGATACGGTATGTAGTGAATGTGAAAAGAACAAAGCTACCAAATCCGCATTCAAATCCAAGAACGCTATAAGTACCACTAGACCTTTATAACTGTTGCATATGGACTTATTTGGACCAAGTAGAATTGCTAGTCTAGGTGGTAAGTTATATGCATTTGTTATTATAGATGATTTCTCTAGATATATATGGGTTTATTTTCTTGCACGCAAGAACGATGCATTATCAGAATTCGTCACCTTTTGCAAGAAAGTACAGAATAAAAAAGGGTTCATGATTACTCGTATTCGTAGTGGTCATGGCGACGAATTTGAGAATGCAGAATTTAAGCAATTTTGTGACACATACGATTATTTGCATAAATTCTCTTGCCCTAGGACTCCGCAACAAAATGGAATTGTGGAACGTAAGAACAGAACTCTATCTGAAATGGCTAGAGTTATGTTAAACCAGTTTAGTCTACCTAGATATTTATGCGCTGAAGCTGTAAATACAGCATGCTATATTCTCAATAGGGTTCTAATTCGACCTATATCGAAGAAGACTCCCTATGAATTATGGTTTGATAGAACACCAAATGTTTCATATTTCAAAATCTTTGGTTGTAAATGTTTTATTCTTAATACTAAAGATAATTTGAGTAAATTTGATGAAAAGGCCGATGAAGGTATATTTTTAGGTTATGCAGCAAAGAGCAAAGGATACAGAGTCTTCAACAAAAGAACCATGATCATCGAAGAATCTATCAATGTCAAGTTTGATGAGCTAAATCAACACTTAGACGATGATGACAATGAAGACATAATCGCACCAAGTACAGCTACTGCAAAACTTTCACACAAAGATACAGAACCATCACATCAGACATCAGATGAACCTCCAAGCAAAGAAGCCGGAACTATCAATCTTGAGACTACACCAAAAGAGATGAGATTCTTGGCCAATCATCCAAAGGACTTGGTAATTGGTGAGATTACCAAGGGTATAAGTACTCGTTCCTCTAATAAAGATATAGCTTCTTGTGTTGCTTTTGTCTCGCAGTTTGAGTCCAAAAATATTGATGGAGCATGTAGTGATAATTTTTGGTTAGATACTATGCAAGAGGAATTAAACTAATTCGAACGGAATCAAGTTTGGGAACTTGTTCCCAAGCCCTTTGATCATCCGGTCATTGGCACCCGATGGGTATTTCGAAATAAACTGAACGAGAATGGTTTAGTAACTCGTAATAAGGCTCGACTCGCAGCTCAAGGATACAATCAAGAAGAAGGTATCAACTACGATGAGACTTATGCCCCAGTTGCGAGATTAGAATACATTCGCATGTTATATGCATTTGCATGTTTTTATAATTTTAAGTTATTTCAATTGGATGTCAAAAGCGCATTTTTAAATAGTTTTATAAAAGAAGAGGTTTATGTAGCTCAACAACCCGGTTTTACTGATTTCAAATTTTCTGAATATGTTTTTAAGTTGAAGAAAGCCTTATACGGTTTGAAACAGGCCCCTCGTGCTTGGTACGATCGTCTAAGCTCTTTTCTACTTGATAACAATTTTTCAAAGGGAAAGGTTGACACTACTTTGTTTATAAAATCTTTGAATAATAATATTCTTTTGATTCAAGTCTATGTAGATGATATTATCTTTGGATCTACTGATGAATCTCTTTGTAAAGAATTTTTAAAGTGTATGTAAAATGAATTTGAGATGAGTATGATGGGAGGGCTGAAATTCTTTCTCGGACTGCAAATCAAACAAACCAGCAATGGGACGTTCATAAATCAAGCAAAGTACACAAAGGATCTGTTAAAGAAGTTCGACATAGAAGCAGCAAAGCCACCAAGCACTCCAATGGCGACTTCAACCAAGCTTGATATTGATGAACAAGGCAAACCTGTCGACATACGTAAGTATCGAGGTATGATCGGTAGCTTACTATACTTAACTGCTAGTTGACCAGACATTATGTTTAGTGTTTGCTTATGTGCACATTTTCAAGCTAATCCTAAGGAATCACATCTGTGTGCAGTTAAGCGTATCTTCCAATACCTTAAAGGCACTTCTTCTGTCGGCTTATGGTATCCCAAAACCGTGTCATTTGACCTAACCGGTTATTCTGATGCTGATTTTGCCGTATGCAAAGTAGATAGAAAAAGCACTAGCGGCACATGTCATTTCCTAGAAAAAGCTTTAGTCTCCTGGTTTAGTAAAAAGCAAAATTCTGTTACACTGAATATATCGCCACAGGACGTTATTGTGCACAAATTTTGTGGATGAAACAAACTTTAGAAGACTATGGATTGCATTTTACACACATACCCATTTTCTGTGATAACACTAGTTCTATTAATTTGACTAAGAATCCAGTATGTTACACTCGTACTAAACATATCGAGATTAGACATCACTTTCTTAGAGATCATCAACAAAATGGAGATATAGACCTTGTATACATAGACACTCAGAATCAATTAGCTGACATACTCACAAAACCTCTAGCGGAAGATCGTTTCAATTATTTACGTCGAGAATTAGGCATTTTAGATGTCAATAATATTAATTAATTTTGTTTTATTAATTATTTATTTGATACTCGATAACTGTTTTCGAGACAAGCCTA
This sequence comes from Iris pallida, assembly GCA_029216955.1. Lineage (NCBI taxonomy): Eukaryota > Viridiplantae > Streptophyta > Magnoliopsida > Asparagales > Iridaceae > Iris > Iris pallida. Next base: position 17,893 of record JANAVB010036763.1, on the reverse strand, counting down.
AAAAGAGTCTGTCTGTCACCACGACTACGGTCGAAGCGAAGCGGTACTTAAGAGTTCCCCGGTGAACCTTCGTTAGCTGGGACAGTACTCCTACAGCTAATCTGAGACATATGCTGAGTAAAGAATATTAATTTATAAAATAATATTAATTATATTATTTTGAGATTTAAAATTACTAAACTCTGAATTAAACATTTGAAATGAATTAATGAAAAAGATGTGGCCTCATTGCCATTATTTTTGATACACATATATAGCCAGGAAACCCTTGGCGAATTTGGCCCGAGTACGGTCCGAATTCGGCCAGAGTCCGGCTAGGTATATATATGTACCAGCCAGAACCCGAGGCCCCCATCTTCTTCATTCTTGCAAACATCCTCAAACAGCAGCAGCCGTGCCTCCAAACCCTAGTTCTTCTCCACCCTTGTTTTTCTAATCCGTATGGAGATCTTTATCCAAACTTTGGATTCGTGCGGAGAATTTTGTCCTCAACAGCATATCCAATTCTTGGAAGGTATAATTCCTTCTCTTCTCCACTTTTCAATTCTTAGGGTTTCTAGAATTTTGGAAAAGAATGCCTAAGTTTAATCCCTTCAAGAGGAAGAAGACCAATGCCAGTGAAGAGGCATCGTCTTCGGATCCGCATATGGATTGCCTCTTTTCTTCGGTCCAATCGGACGACGGTGCATCGGACGAGTTTTACTTTAAAACTTTCGACCAAGCTTTATTGTGGTATGCCGATTTTATTATGTGTACTATTTACACTGGTTCACCGATTAAATGGACCGTCTTTTCGAATTATTGCCCTTACTTTGAGGCATTAGGGTTACAACACTTTGTTACCTTACAATTTCCTATTGCTACTAATGCCATTAGATTATTCTATTGTAATTTTGTGTTAGACACTTTTACCGCGAGAACACGTATCGGAGGGATCGATATCGAATTCAGTGATGAAACGTTAGCGAAAATCCTTGGTATTCCAAACGAAGGTACCCCGCTCAATGACATCACTGATTTTGATTTCCCCGATGGTACGACTCTCGTTAGTTTCAAGAATGAGCTTTGTGCGTCCGCACGTGCTCGTCCTGGAAAGTTCAAGGCTAATAACTTGAACTTGTTTAACTACAAATTACATCGCATCATCTATTCCACTTTACTTCCAAAATCCACTTCCAAAGATGATGTCACTACACTTGAGATTTCTGCTCTCTATCACATTCTTAAGGGGATTCCTTTTTCTGCCCCTAAGACTATCATTCAGATGATGGATAGATATCGTGGAAGAGACCGTAACCTCTCTTATGCGATGATCATCCCACGCATCTTTCAGAGATTTGACATTGACCTCTCTACTTGTGCTGTTGACCCTGAACCCAAGTTCCTCAAACTCTCTCGTCGCAGCATTGCCACTGTTCCTCCACCTACTGCACTTGCTCCTCCAGCACCTACTCCCACAGCACCTGGTCCTTCTCATTCTTATCCTATGACATTTGAGGGTATTCATCAGCACCTTTCAGATCTGCAGTCTTTCTATGTTGATACTTCCAGGAAACGTGAGTTCTGTGACGTGACTCGATTCCAGGCTATTGTCAACTCCTTCGCCGATCTGAAATTTGTGCAGACGGGTCACTCAACTAGCTCTCTACCTCGAGACCCTTCTGTTTTTGGATACCGCATTGATGATGAGGCAATCCACTCTCTGTTCCAGCCAGGGAATGCCTACGATTGGTATCGTACTTCTGGTGCCACTCCTCATACTTCTGGAGCTGGTCCTTCTGGACATGCTGGCGCTGCAGCTGCTGACGATGATGATGAGGATGATGACTTTTGAGATATTATGATTTTTGAGACTGATATTTTGTCTTATGTTTACTAGGAAATGCTCCGACATTCTAAGATTTTATCAGTACTCTTATTTTAGTTATTATCAGCACCTTTTATTTTAGTTATTATGTGACTCTTCATAGACATGGTTTTTATTTTGCCTCAGTTTGGCATATTAGTTTCTTATTCAGCACTTTATTTGTTTCAGTTTTATTCTAGCATTATCTCTTTTTCTGCTTCATATTAAAAATGCCTGTGACAAATAACATGCCTGTGTTAGTTATACAATATCTTTTTAACTATTTCTACCATGCCTGTGATGACTGTTTTATATTTTTTTGTGTTTCTTCACTGTTTGTTACTTATGCATTTATTGCGGGAGAGCTTTCTCTTTTGTAATTATTTTGCTAAGTGACAACGGGGGAGAAATAAAGATCTAACATCTTCATGCATGCAGGTTATGAACAATTTTTGTTTTCTCTGGTATTACACATTTTTTGAATTGATCCACACTTAGATGTTATATCGGCAAGGTTTGTCAATTATCAAAATGAGGGAGATTGTTGGCCCATTGGTCATGGTCAAACCTGATTTTAATAATTGATCAAACTCTGTCTCGATATAAATGCAAGTCAACTCAGATGTTTACCTACGACATTTTGGACACTGCTCAACAATGGATATCAACTATGTTTAAGACTGAAGCCGTTTGCCATTTAGAATGTATTTCCTTCAAAGCAATATAATTTTTCATTTTATTGGGTCTAGAAATACATTGTACACCGAGTCGTACTAGCAAATAGGCTATCCGAAATCGTTTTTTAAAACCACCCTATCCTTTTACAAATGACCTATGTTTTTGAAAAACATCCTTTTTACAAAAAGCTTTTGACGGACTTTTCAAAAAGCCAAATTGATTTTCCTCAAAAATGAACTGGCAGAACCCTAGCAGAACTCAGCCTGAGTTCGGCCAAGTGGAATGTTAGTGAACTTTTGATTTTGAACTTAGTCTTCCTTCAGTTGCGGTTTGTTACAAAGAGTTCTGTCTGAATTCTGTCAGAGTTCTGTCTTTGGAAAAACTATAAATAGAGAATCATTTCGATCATTTCAAATAACCAATTCACTTTCAATCTCTTCTCTTCTAAAGCTTACATTTCTTCCAAAGAGTTCTAAAAAGCTTTCATTTTCAAATCCCAAGCCAGTTACAATCCTCTAGTTGATTTGCCAGTGCGGTACGGTCTAGAAGTTTCAGAGCGATTATAATCAGAGGCTTAATAGAAGATACAACTTTTCACAATTGAAGTTGGTCGAGTTCTTCGTATCAAAGCTCGCGTCTGTAGAAGTTGCAAGGACTACGTATGAAAACTTGTAGGATTTTCCAATAGTGGATTCAACTGGAAGCTAGAGTTCTTCCGACTGGACTAGTCCTCACAAGAGGGAAACCAGTATAAATCTCGGTGTTTGCGTTTGCCTTCTGATCACTTTTAATTTCTGTCATTTACTTTGTGATTATTTTTATATCTGTGATCTAACTGCTAACAAGATTTTTAATTAGCAATATTCCGTTGCCTACTCTATTCACCCCCCCTCTAGAGTATTCTGCTTCCTCCTACTATTAAGGAGGAAGTGATTCCTAATGCCAACATCGCTGTGAAGGAGGAAGTGACACCAGAAGGCAGTTGCACCGGAAGTTCCAGTCATCCAGCTCCTATAGATATTAATCTTGCTGGCGTGGAGGAGTCTTATGCGCGCTGGCTGAGGGAGTTCTATCTGCCCCAGCGTAGAGGTTAGATTTATATGATATGACTTTTGACCGGATTTGTTTCCGGTAGACTTATTTAGACTTGGATATTTTTGGATGCTATTATGTAGACTTGGATGTTTCTGGATGTTTTCTGGACATGGATGGTTTTGGATGCTATTATCTAGACATGAATGTTTCTGTGATATGTTAAATGCATGGTTATTATCTACAGATTCAACGGAGGGTTGCTCTGGGTCTATTTTTTTATAAACTGTGATATGCTAAATGCATGCATATTTGATTTAGAATATGTATTACGTTTCTTGTAGATATCTATTTTTTATCAGGTATGGCAGGAGGAAGATGATCGTACTGAACGAACCATAGAGGGGGGTGAATAGGGTCAAGATAACTAATCAAGCACTAAGAGATTACTATTATGCAATTTAAAAATATAAGTGCAAGAGAAGAAGCAACAACAATATCGATACCCGATATATCCTGGTATTATCCCAAGGGGCACTCCAGTCCAGGAACTCTCTTCGGCTTTAATTCACTATTATCTCAAATAGTACAACGTGAGTTTTCATACGAAGGCTCACCAGCTTCTTACACGAGAGCTTTAGTCCAAAGGCCTCTCCGACTTCAACCGAGAGTTTGGATTCGAAGACTCTCCAACCTCAACCGAGAGTTTGGATCCGAAGACTCTCAAACTTTAACCTTTCACAATAGGTTTTGATCTCCTTATACAACAAGATGAAGATCTCACTTTTTAACTCAATAACTCTAACACAATTTGTAGATGACAAATGAAAGCTTTGTAGAGTTGTTTGTGGATAGGCTTTGGTAGTTTAGAAATTTTTAGGCTCAAAGCATCAACCTTGAATGAAGGGGTTCAAGGCTATTTATAACCAAAGCAAAAGAAAGTGTAATAATGCAACTTTCAGCAGGCTGACGGATAATCCGTCGAATTTCGGCGAAAGTCCGCCGGATCATCCGTCTGCACAGTCTAACGGCTATAAATATAGCCGTTGGGATCAATCTTTGACAAAATTCGACCGTTGGAATGCAAATGGTAACATGACGGAATATCCGTCGGAGTTCCGTGGTTTTTCGTCGGATAATCCAAACAATCACATAAGGTATTATGTGAGTCCATTCGGATCTTCCGTCAAATTTTCGTGGAGATCCGCCGGATCATCCGTCAGGATTCCGAAGATTGTCCTGGGTTATTTTCTACCATAGCTTTCGATTTTGGCATTCATTTCTTGTGTTTACAAATATTCCTAAGACTCATTACTTACTCCAGATATACTTAGGCAAATGCAGGCTTCTTCAGAGTCTTGAAATGATGATGGCATGGCTTGGCTTCTTCCTTTGATAGGTGCTGACTTTTTCTCTTGGCGACAACAGTCCAAAGATACTCAGTTTGCGAAAACCGAATACCTTTCGGGGGCTTCGCCCCCGAACCCCCGACGGAGGGGCGCTGCCCCCTCGACCCCTGTCCGCTGACTAGGCAGCGGAACCCCCGGGTGCGTGGCTCCGAAGATGTCGTTGGACGGTTCAAAAAAATCTTTGTGGTGTACCATCGTCTTTGGCCTACCATGATTTCTTTATTGCATATGTCTATATTTGATCTTGCTAATTGCTTTTCTACAAATACATGCTAGACGAACAAAGCAATATACATGTAGCAAGTATGATAAGATAAGGCACATTAGGACTATGCAAAGTTTAAGTATCAATGCTATAGAGATAGCATAAATATTAGTGATATCATAATGTTAAACTTAATCGAATAACTACAATCGAGAACATAGTTAGATTATTGGGCTAACAATCTCCCCCTTTTTGATTATGGCAAATCGGTTAAGTTTAGTATGATCATAATAGATGCATGTATCACTAATGTATAAGCATATATACGAATATACCACTAATAGCATGTTACTTAAAATACTTCTACCCCTTATTACAAACATTGAAGCACATACTTAAACTTACTTCTCCCCCTTTGACATGATCAAAAATAAGCTCCCCCGTACTAAGAGATAAAAATGAAATCAATCTCAAGCATAGAAATCAGAGCATGGGGAAGTCATAGAGAATCATGATCAAGATATACTAATGAAAAATAATGGGAGAAGGGTGTAATGACAAGTTTATAAAGCTACATTACCAATGTAGAACATCAAATTTTAAAAGAAGCATGTCAAAACACAATATAGTTGGTAAGACAAATAAAATTGAAAATAGTCAATAAATAGTTTACCAACTTGAAATCCAAGAAAGAAACTCCAAAACATAATATTATATGAATTAAACTCTAGTTTTGGAAGGAAGCAATATACCAATTGAAATAAAAGATTTCAGTCAAGGATTTCAATCAAAAGCCTATGAGGATTAGATAATTTCAAAGTAATTGATATTAAAAAAAAACCAATTGAGATAGTTAGAAGATATAAACTTAATACCAATTGAAATATAAACTTGAAACATTGATAAAAAAGCTATTGAAAGTCAAAATTGTCTACAAATAAATAGTGGAACAAATAATGAATGATCAATAAAATAGAGCAATTGATATAAAATAATCTCTTCATTTGCAAAATCTATTTGCTTACCCAAGTTAATGCATTTGAACTCAAATACCTTATCATGCTATGTGAATATCCTTTAGATAAACATGAAGGTAAAGGAGAAAAATACTTGAGAAGGAGAAATTCAGTCGACTTGAATGCTCCCTCTCAAAGTAATCATGAGTTTTGGGTAAGTCCTCGACAAGAAAAGCCAAGTCAATTAAGCATAATAGGAAATGCAAATTAATGAAAGCACAATAGTCATCAAGATAAGATATGAAGGTTAATATAAACAAGATGACCTGTTTAACCCATATAAAAGAGAGAAATAATAAAAACACTTGCATATACTCTCATAAATCCTTCACAAATAAAAATATCATGACCTCAATCAATATGATATGAAATTGAAGATAATATGGGTCCATGATGAACTAGGTATACGACATATTACAGGGTATAAATGAATTGAGTCAATTAATTTGCTCTCCCTCAAAATATGCATCTAGTTCCAAAGCACTTATAGCATAAAATATATAACTAAAGGATTTGGGGGTAAATCAACTATTGATTTCTCCCCTTTGCTCAATATATATAAGGCTACAATATCGTCAAAAGACGAATAATATCATCTTTAGTCAAGAAGAGATATCCAATTAATAGCCACTAAAGATGAAAAATCAAAAGAATATTCCAATTAAGCACTTTTAAGAAAAAGATCATCATGAAAAGAAATAAGGTCAATTAAAACAATCATGATGAGAATCACAATATAGCTAAACAAATAAAATAAAATTAAAACTCAAATATCATGTCCATGATTATCTAATTAAGAAAGAATCAACCAATTTATTACTTTGCATGGACTAGGTATGTTTTACCATATATGTACCCATCAACGGGTAAAATCCAAACCTTGCTAATGGTAAATTAATAATCCATAAAGTTCAAATAGCAAAGGCCCATATGTGGCAATCCATAAGTAGTCAAAGTAGAGTAATAAATTAGTTTGATAATCGCATAATAAGATAATATAGGACTACTCAACCATTATGATCTTTTATCAATAAAAAATAAACAAATTAAACATGATCCAACAAATCTCATCAAAAAGAATTCCAAATCCATGTTTATAATAAAATCTCATAAATCAATAGAAAATATGGAAAAGAGTTATTTCATTTAAACGATTGCAATTATAATAAAAAAGAGATGTAAATGATAATACGATAAAATTATGACTGAAAAGTGAAAGAAATTTAAGAGATATTTGCTAATGACTAATTGGAAGGAGACTTAAAGAAAGGAATCACAAATCTTGTTTATGTAAACTAGCATATCATATATAGATTGAAAATAAAAATAATAGCTAGATGAGTGAAAGTGAACCAAATTATATAGCTTAATAATATATCAGAAATAAGCAAGCTACATAACTAATTAAGATTAATGTTCACTATGAGAGTAATGCATTTTGAATGATCAAAATGATTTACAGATTCTTTACTAAGTAAGGATAAGAGCATAATATAACAAATAAATGAATTAGACTCTTATCAAGTATAGGCCAAAAGAGTTATTCATGAAAACACAATAAAATAAATCTCTTTGCCAAGTATTGAGATTAATCCAAGATAATGAAATAATAGATCGATCTAGAGAATTCAAAATATTATAGCCATTATGAAATAAGTCTATTCTCTAGAAATAAAAAATCTTGACACAAAAGCTCAAACCATAGTAGTTGAAGACATCAGAAATAAGATATATAAATTATAAGAATTCTTATGTGCTACGAAAAATCATTGGGCAACAATAATTCAAAAAGAAGCATAAACCCAAGGAATGAGCAAAGAAAGATAATTAAGATCAAGAAAGCAAAAGAGAGCTAAAGATAGCAAGAAACATATTTTTCAAAAATCTTTCATAGTGCACATTAGTAAAATATAAAAGATATACACCAAAAAAATGCACTAATAAAGGAGGAAAATTTAAAATCAAGATAAAGCATAAAACGATGTGATTCTTAAAAGAACATCCATATTTAGTCATAAGCAAGACATTAATACACATTTTCTCTTAACATCCAAACTTAAAGGTATAAACGAAATAAATATCAAAAGTTAGGAATCATTAATATATATGAAACTATATATATCACAAATAGGCATACATGAAAAGATCAAAAATTAATTAAAAACATGTATCCATAGTGTCAACCAAAGAGTCAAGAGGATATCATCAAAAGAAAGCTTTAAGGAGGAAGCTAGTTGATTCAAGAAGAGATACACAAATTTGGTCAAAAGAATCAATAGCTAAAGTATGAGGTAATCACAAGTTTGAAAGTAACAAGCATAAATAAATACTCTTCAAATTAATACAAAACTTGAGTTTAACTCATACGTCCACATAACGGTATTTATACAAAAATAGATATCAATATAAGAAATACATGAACTACATATAAATAGAGATTTAATGAATATAGTCATGTATCCTTAATGAATATTTGAAAAACTATCACAAATTCAAAAACATGTATAAATAAACTTTATTAGGCAAAGACATAATTGATTCTCAAGAAGATAATCAAAATAAAATATGAGAATCAATAATAAATATATTATGCAAGCACAAGATTAAAGAGAAATATAAGTATATACTTGTCAAGTAATAAGAAGCTTGTGCTAAACACATATATTCGCAAATACCGATTTAAAGTAAATAATACATATTTAAAGAGAAATCGGTAAGCAGTAACTATCTCAAAACTTTAAAGACGAAGAGTTAAAATCATATTAACTCAAATCAAAACCAAGCTCCTATCGACTAGAGTGATATGCATGCTTTATAAATAAATATTAAGAAACGAGCATGCATATATAAATGTGTCGTACTAATAGAAAATGAGTGATAAACTACATAGTGTGAACTAATCATTTAAGCTAAGTAACTAGTCATGCTAGATAATAGAAATAACAAGAAAATAACTAAGCATGCTAGTATCATATCTCTCATTGATTTAGATAATAAGCAACTAAAATATATCAATGAGAGCTAGTAGCAAGTTGTCAAAGGAAACATGCTAGATTCTACAAATATAAACTATTTAAAGAGAATCGTTTAGCATGTTACCAAAGTGGCCCTAGTGGCCACACTTGTGTTGGTGCAATTGCTTGGAAGATAACCTTTGAGCTTTGCAACCACCAACACGCTCCTCGATGCTATGTCCCGATACAAAAGCTTCACCTACAATATTAGATGAAGACTTTGGTATCCAAATAAACTTGGATCCATATTTATTAGCTTTAGAGACCCATATAGCACTTACTCTAGCATTGGTAGTAAAGGTCCTATGAATAGGGCATAAAGCTCATGTATCCAATGCGAGAGCAATAAAAGCACCTAATGCTAGTGTGTGCACATGTATCAGAATGAGCATGGTTATGAACATGTGACATACTAGAATGATGAATATCTCTAGAGTGAGCATGAGAAGATTTGGTTTGAGAAGATTTGGTTTTAAGAATATTATGTTCTAATAATAAATCATCATGCATGCAAGTAAGAGAATCGAATTTAGCATTTAAAATATCATTCTCTTTTTCAAATAAAGCAATTCTAGAGATCAAAGCATCGTTTTGTTTCTTTAAATCATCAATAGAAGAATCATGGAAATAAGATAACTCATGTGATTAAGTCTTGAGATCTTCTATTGATGAGAAAAGAGATTTAATTTTCAAAATTAAAGCCTCATTCAAACTCTTTAAAGAAACACAAGATGAGTTTTGATAATCAAGTCTAGATAATAAATCATTGTTTTTATTTCTCAAAAACTCATTTGCTTTTTCCAAATGAATAACCTTTTCAGAAAGTTCTTTATTTGTAGAATGAAGGTTGTCAAGAATCTCTAAGGATTGTTTAACCATGACTTTCCACTTAGAGCATTTTTTGTATTTAGAAAAAACATGATTGTCCAGGCTACTAGAAGTAAAACCCTCTTTATCGGAGGAGGAGTAGGAGGAATACGATGCTATAGAAAAATAACAAGGATCTACTCTAAGAATGTTAAGCCTAACAATAGAGTCCTAGCTCCGAAACCAATTGAAGGAACCCTAGAGGGGGGTGAATAGGGTCAAGCTAACTAATCAAGCACTAAGGGATTACTATTATACAATTTAAAATATAAGTGCAAGAGAAGAAGCAACAACTATACTGACACCTGATATATCCTGGTATCCTCCCAAGGGGCACTACAGTCCCGGAACTCTCTTCGACATTAATCCACTATTATCGTAAATAGTACAACGTGAGTTTTCATATGAAGGCTCACCAACTTCTTACACGAGAGATTTAGTCTAAAGGCCTCTCTGACTTCAACCGAGAGTTTGGATCCGAAGACTCTCCAACTTCAATCGAGAGTTTGGATCTGAAGACTCTCCAACTTCAACCATTCATAATAGGTTTTGATCTCCTTATACAACAAGATGAAGATCTCACTTTTTAACTCAATAACTCTAACACAATTTATGGATGGCAAATGAAAGCTCTGTAGAGTTGTTTGTGGATAGGCTTTGGTAGTTTAGAAATTTTTAGGCTCAAAGTATCAACCTTGAATGAAAGGGTTCAAGGCTATTTATAACCAAAGCAGAAGAAATTACAATAATGCAACTTTCAGCAGGCTGACGGATAATCCGTCAAATTTCGGCAGAAGTCCGTCGGATCATCCGCCTGCACAGTCTAACGGCTATAAATATAGCCGTTGGGATCAATCTTCGACAAAATTCGACCATTGGAATGCAAACGGTAACATGACGGAATATCCGTCGGAGTTTCATGGTTTTCCGTCGGATAATCCGAACAAACACAGAAGGTATTCTATGTGTCCATTCGAATCTTTCGCCGAATTTCTGCGAAGATCCGTCGGATCATCCGTCAGGATTTCGAAGATTGTCCTGGGTTACTTTCTACCATAGCTTTCAATTTTGCCATTCATTTTTTGTGTTTACAAATATTTCTAAGACTCATTACAGACTCCAGATATACTTAGGCAGGTGTAGACTTCTTCAGAGTCTTGAAATGATGATGGCATGGCTTGGCTTCTTCTTTTGATAGGTGCAGCCTTTTTCTCTTGGCGGTAACAGTCCAAAGATACTCAGTTTGTTAAAACTGAATACCTTTCGGGAGCTTCGCCCCCGAACCCCCGACAGGAGGTGCTGCCCCCTCGACCCCCATTCGCTGACTGAGCAGTAGAACCTCCGGGTACGTGGCTCCAAAAATGTCGTTGGGCGGTTCAGAGAAATCTTTGTGGAATACCATCTTCTTTGGCCCACCATAATTTCTTCATTGCATAATTTCTTTATTGCATATGTCTATATTTGATCTTGCTAATTACTTTTCTACAAATACATGTTAGACGAACAAAGCAATATACATGTAGCAAGTATGATAAGATAAAGCACATTAGGACTATGCAAAGTTTAAGTATCAATGCTATAGAGATAGCATAAATATTAGTGATATCATAATGTTAAACTTAATCAAATAACCACAATCGAAAACATAGTTAGATCATTGGGCTAACACGTACCTCGGTGCATCTTGTACTGGTAGAGGTTCTACCGGTAGAGGAGCATCCCGTGGCGGTAGAGGTTTCACCGTGGATGGAGTGGTACTCTGGATGATGGTTTCGAACCCTCGTCTCATAGTACTTTAGTGTACCAACCACTCAGATCTCCGACTGTGTCGACTCTACGTGGCAGTACTCCTGGCATGGACAGTTCTAGGCCTGATCCTAGCCCGTCCAGCATTCCTCCTGCGGACGGCACTATGGAGACAGAGGAGCGGGTAGAGGAGGTCGCACCTACGCCGTATCCATATGATCCAAGCGATCCCCCATGCGCCCCTCCGGACGAGGATGGAGATTTGTTCCGACGGGCCTACAAAGAAAGTTAATTAGTTAACATTTAGTTATGCTTATATCTATATATTCATGAATTTAATTATCATTGTGTAGATATCGTCCCCCGTCATTTCAGAGGGCATTGGAGCTATTTCTGAGGTCCAACTACGGGGGCCCTTGGATCAACTACTCGGATGCCTCGGACGAGAGGAAGGCATTCTGGTTTACCCATTTCAAAGTAACTAAATTATATTGCTTTTAGTATAAATCATCTTTTATGCATATTATATGACTAACTAATTTAATTCTCATAGAAAATATATTCTTATCCACCACACCGGACTGAGATGATCGAGAAGCAATTTTCTACCGTTGCCGCCAAGTTGATCCGGGATACGATCGACGACCAGAAAGCTCAAGACTGCTCCGGAAAACTGATCCAAGGTTGGATCATGCCCGAGCAGTAGACTACGATGAAGGCTAGATTCGACAATCATAGGTGCAAGGAACGGTCGGAGAAGATGAAGGAGGCTAGGACGAGGGTAAGGAAGTGGTGTGGTGGCTTGATTCCCATGACGAAACTTTTTCGTCGCCTGGTATGTATTTTACTGTAATATATTATTTTAATAAAAGTAAGAATAAATGTTCAATTTCAATGACAAACATATTATTATAATAGATAATGAGGGGTGAGAACCCCAATATGGTGACCGTTTTCCTGGCCACCCATCGGAAGGATGAAGCTCATCGATGATAGGGCTACACAGAGCTATATAAGTATTACTTTACGTGTCATTAACTTTAGTATAACTTAAGAAATATGCAATATATAGGGAACAACTAGGTTGAAAATAAATATTATACTTATCGAGATACGTACTTTTTTAGGCTAAGTATCTTAGGCTAGAGCGTGAGCGTGAGAGTGCACATGCGGAGGGAGGGGTTGGTACTTCCTCGTAGCCCCCTCCATCTCGGGTGTTGGACGAGCTCTGGATGATCATTGTTGGTGGTCTTCAAGGGGTACGTACTATGGTATGAGATCTTACGGCGCTTTTGGGGTGACGCAGTCATCCAGGGCCCCCTCTGCCGGTGTGCATTCCCTACAGCCCTCACAGGAGTCGGTCCGAGTGGAGGAACTCCGTCGTCAGCTTACTGTGCTGTGTGATGAGCTATTGTAGAGGATTACGGAGCAGCCCCAGTCTCAGCCGCAGACAGGCGATGAGACATTCACCATACGATTTGATATGCTTGAGCGCACCATTAGGGAGATGGGCGAGAGGACGGATCATGTCATTCAGACGGTGCAGAAGAGGACGGATCTTGCTGTTCAGGCAGTACAGGGGTCGCAGGTGGCCATAGGCGATCAGCTTTCGAGGCTGACGGCTGTTATGGATTCCATCAACTCTAGACTGTTAGCCATGTAGCAGACACTTCCTGGTCGTACGTCGGCATCCACACCGTCTGTATCGGTTCCACTGCCTCCTCCTTCTATTGATGAGTCGTCACTGGTGACGCTGACCCCGGTGCAGTATAGGTTCATTTGTCCCAGATACGGAGACTGTCGCCTCCTTCTTCTGACCAAGCGTAGTCAATTATTGGACTTATTTTCATTTGTTATGTTGCTGACCCATTGTTGGGTCTTTATGTATTTATTTTATATATTTAGTGACAGTTGTGTTATGTTGAGTCATTATTGAAACATTACCGGATAAGGAGGAGGAGGCAGTCTCCGCATCTGGGACAAATGAACCTATACTGCGTTGGGGTCAGCGTCACCAGTGACGACTCATCAAGTAATGTTGCTGACCCATTGTTGGGTCTTTATGTATTTATTTTATACATTTAGTGACAGTTTGTGTTATGTTGAGTCATTGTTGAAACATTATCGGATAAACTCTTTTTATAGCCGTTTGGTAGTGGATTTGTATCCGCTCGGCTATTTCATGTCTTTCTGATCGTTGGATTTTATTTATTTGATTATTGGTAGTGCATTTTTATCATTTGTCTCTATATTGGTTTACCGGTGTTGAGTGTTCCACCGAAGGGGTCAGCGAACCCAGAGAATTCTACGGAGGATTGCTCTGGGTCTATTATTTGCAAACTATCATTTAAAATATAGGTACAATGCTATATAATATAACTATTATTAATAGAAAAAGCAAACAGAATCCTAATTTTGTATCTTTTTAGAATTTAGCGACGCTTAGCGACGCCATGATACGTCGCTAAGGTGTATCAGAACGTCGCTAACCTGAAAAACAAACGTCACAGAACGTCGCTAGACGTCGCTACCTTGCTGAGGTGGCAAATTCAACTTGTCAGCAAAAATAGTCAGATCTTGTCGCTAATTTTGTCGCTATGTACGTATCTGAACGTCGCTAGCCTGTGTCGGAGACGTCGCTGATTGTCGCAGGACGTCGCTAAAAATATGACGTGACAAACCCAAATTGTCAGATTTAACGTCACTAAACGTCACCGATTACGTCGCTAAAGGTTGAAATGTCAGCGACAATTAGCAACGAATTGTTAAGCAACGCTATGTCGACGAACATCACTAGCCCAATAAAATTCTAGCGACGTTTTACGTTGCAAAGAAACGTCACCATGGCGACTAATATCGACGATTTCTTTATTAGCGACCATGTATTATGCGACATGGTCGTTACGTCGCTAATTTCAACGCTAAATGAAATTAGCGACATTTTTTTTGCTATTTAGCTATGTCCTCTGGCGTCGCTAATATGACTTATTTTGGTAGTGAACCCTAGAATCATTTTCATATTCAAAAGTAGCTTATTCGTTTCTCGCTGATATAGCTAAGTCATATATGCCACAACTTGGTATACACATAACTGATTGCATTCATCTCATGTGCCACATCTATGCTCCCTTCCATATAATAGAGACCAGACTTCTTGCTTCCTCTGGCAATCACCAATGAACCTCTAAAAAGCTTCCATTGATAGTTCTCAAAGTGATTGAAGAATCCCTCATCATCCAACCTTCCAACCGATACCAGGTTGAAACATATATTGAGGAAATGATGAACAACTTTGAGCACAACAGTTATTGTCGTATTGGTCTTTAAATGCACATCTCCTATAGCAACAGACTTTGACACATTATCATTGCCTATCTTCAATACTCCATTGTCTCACATTGTGTACGTGACGAATTGTTACCACCACATTCTAGAATAAGGATATTTTGGTAATTTGAATTTTTTTTGATTATTTTAGATACCATTTGTTAATGAATTGTGTTAGTGTCATAATTGGTAAAACCTTTGAACCACATTGGTTAGATGTTAGTCATGACCATAGAAACTTAGTTAGTAAGATTAGACAACTTTAGTTAAACTCTAATCTAACTAAATTACTATTTAGAACCTATTTTTGACTTAAAAGAATAATTTAGTTTGGGCCTTTACCAAAGGTGCTTATCATGACAAATAGAAATGGCTATTTAGACATTCCTTATGAACCAACCAACCCTAGTGTGGCCGGCCCACCTTGCCTCCCCCTTCCTATTAACATCACCAATTCATCTTCTTCCTCCTTCTATTTCATTTCAAGCCCCATTTTAGGAGTTTCCCTCAAATTGCTCCTGCATCCAATTCTCATCTAAATTCTCCCAAACCAACTGTAAACTCTTCCCTTTGAGGAGAGGAAGCCTCTATTGACTAGCTTGGGAGCATTTGGAACAATTTGGCCCTTGGAGCTTGGTGGAGATCTGGATCTAAGAATTTTTTCCCATTGCATTAGGAATGATTTGGGTTAATTTTGGATCCATTTGGAGTGCATATCATGAGAGTATCGGATACGCACATCAAGTCTTTGGTGAAATGACTCTTAGGGCTTTTGATACTTAAAATTCAGTTTTAATTAGGTATTTACATTGGTTATGTGTGTGTTAGTGATGTGAGATGTTAACTGTGATTTGGAATTATTTTGGTAGATCAATTTGGACTTGGGGACTTAGTTTCATTGTGAATGTTCACTGTTTATGTTTTGTCCTGTGGAGGATTGTGTGCAGACACTTGAGTATTGTGAACCACTTCATATATGGACATGTGAAGGTCCTTGTGACTTCACTGACAGGTCCCCTACCTTCCTCAGCTCAGAACAATGTATAGTACTAAGTATCTGCCCTGCCCGACAGTTGGCATATCAACCTATACCTTGGTTCTTGATGTTCAGTCACTGCTTGAGTGGCATTTGTGTTATCTATCCTGCACTTGGATGTGTGTGGGTTGTCATTGATATCCTAACCTCTAAAGTGATATTGCATGCTGTCCAAATTGTCATACCATTAGCTTCACTCTTTTACTGTTCAATCGAGCCATTAACCATCATGTCCACATCCCTAATTGTTCAAGTCAATAGTCCACATTACATTTCTCTGCCCTGTCCCCAACAGAGTGGATGCATATAGGTTTAGCTCTAGAGTATCAGGTATAATGTAGCATCATGCATATTGGTTCTCTACAGATATTGATGTCCTGCATTCCTTTGTCTCACTACATTGATGTGTACTGCCCTGCTTGATGTGTCAAGCTTCAAATGGATTTGTCCATCCCTTTCTTCCGTTCTGTGAACATGACATAATGGAGTTACCTATCTGTCATTACATAATTCTCTGATACTTGAACAATATCTACATATATTGGTTCCTGCATAATTGTCCCTGCCTACAGGTAATGTCCTGCATACTTTTGTATCAGACCTAGTATCAGGGATCCCTTGACTTGGTTGTCAGTCTTCATATCCTTATTAAGAGCTTTGTGATGTCCTGCATCTTCTTGTCCAGTCCCATTTGCAAGTTAAATTGGTTGGTGTCCTCATGTATCAGTGATGAGGCAAGGTAAGGATCGGGTATGCAAGGTTAGTATAGGTTATAAATTGTTTTTTATCTAATGATCAGGCTGCCTGCATCCTAGAGTGCATTCATACCCAAATACATTCAATCCTTGCCTTGATGCATCCTCAGATGACACATGGGAAGTATCAATCCTTCTTGATATGTTTATGTCCTTCATTTCAGTTTTATTGATGACCCCCATAGGTTTAGAAGTATGACCTGCATATAGATTAGCCTTAGAGTATCAGATATTTTGGTAATGTACTGCTTAGTTGTATGTCCAGGTCTGAAACCATAGCATGTTCAAGTCATTATTTTAGATCCACTGTATTGCATCTTTCATTACAACATTTGTTCTGCCCTGGGTTCATGTTTGTTCACTGCATTAGATATTGATTTATCTTGTATAGGAGTATCTGGTTATTGTTTAGTACAACTTAGCATGCAATTATTGCATTTGATAAGCTCAGTTGTCCCTTTACATATTGCCTTGCATCCATTCAAGACCAATCCTTATAACCCCCTACATCATAGGTTCATTCACAGGTTTGAATGCTCACACTAGTATGTCCTGCATTTCCTTGTTCACTGCATAGCAGTTGTTCTGTCCATCTAATGTTTGGTTCTGCCTTTTGAGCATGGGTGTGCCTTGACTGATACACTAAGTGTTAATCCATATTTCACTTCAACCCTATATGTTTTGTACAATATCTATTATTTAGATACTGATTTGAGTTCAGACTATATGTCCTGCCCAGCAATGTCTATCTATCTAATGTTGTGTTCCTTACTAACATTAGGTCATTCCACATATATGCATCAGACATTGACCTGTTTCCTACCATATTTGGTTCAGATTTGAACATTTCCTTTTAGTAGCCATCTACCTGTCCAGGTTTGGTTGCTGTCCCTATTATGTCCAGATAGCTCCTTTTTGCTCTGTACATATGCATATGTGTGTGTGAATACATATAAATATAA
>JANAVB010036762.1:5000-36495 GCA_029216955.1 Iris pallida | reverse complement strand
ATATATTATGGCATATAAAAGACGGTAAATAAAATGCGGTAAAGTAAGAGTCAAGAATTCAAACTCAGTGAACACCACGATGTATACTGGTTTCCCTCTGAGAGGACTAGTCCAGTCGCGAGTACTCTTGCTCGCTGTTAATCCACTATGACACAAGCTTTAACTGAGCGCTTGCAACTCTTACAACACCGTGCTTGGCGACAAGTGCACGACCGACTTCACAACACCGTGCTTGGTGACGAGCGCACGACCGACTCCAGAAGACAATTGAAAACTGGAACATTTTCTTAATATAACCTCTGATACAACTCTTCAACACCAAACTCTAGATTAAACAGAAACTGTACTGGCTTGACTAAGATCGTAAAGGCTTAGCTATGAAAGTAAAAGCTCAGAACACTTTAGATAGAGAGAGAAGAATAAAATTGGATTGTTGAGATGAATGGTAATCTCAACTCTATTTATAGTATTTTTGTGGGAACCAAACTCGGGCAGAGTCGGATGCTAGGATTTCGCATACGAACATTGCATGCAGATTTGGAGGCAAAAAATATTTGAATTTAAACAGACCGAACTCGGGTCGAACTCGGACCGAACTCGGTCAGAGTTCTGCTGGTTCAGAACAGTAAGGAATAAACCAAATTTGCATAGGTTTTGGGTCTTTTGGAATTGTGGATTTTGGGATAGTAGTAGGCTTATTTTGTTTGTGGACTGAGAAAAACCTAAGCCAGTACCGATCCGATCAATCTCACATTTTTCTTAGACTCAATAAAGAAAAAATACAGTATAAATATGAAAACCAATAGCCCTTTTGATGACGTCTTTTTCCTGACATTGAAGACGCATTTTTGACGGCAATCGTCCAAAGATAAACAGATCTGAAAATCTGAATACCTTTTGGGGGCTTCGCTCCCGAACCCCTGACGGAGGGCGCTGCCCCTCGACCCCCGTCCGCTGACCGGGCAGCGGAACTTCCGATGCGAGTCCCGGATAGGTCGTTAGACGGTTCAGAGATATCTTCTTGTATAACGCCGTCTTTGGACCATCAAATATTGTTCATTGCATATGTCCTGGTTTGATCATACTTACTGCTTGTCTGCAAGTACATGTCAGACGAACAAAATAATATGATGCAGTATGATATAAGCATAGCAATATGATATAGAACATTTAGGACAATGCTAAGTTTAAGTAGTTAGGACAATGCTAAGTTTAGGTAGCACATGATAGTGATTTACATGAATATTAGTGATATCACTAGTTAAACTTAATTGATTAGCCATATTCAAAAATATGATGTAATCATTGGGCTAACACATTCTCCGTGTAAATTAACACGGAGAATGCCATTCTCCGTTTTTTTAACACGGAGAATGGCCATTCTTCTGCGTTTTAACACTGGAATGACCATTCTCCGTGTAAATTAAGACGGAGAATGCCATTCTCCGTTTACTAACACGGAGAATGGCCATTCTCCGTGTAAATTAAGGCGGAGAATGCCATTCTCCGTGTTACTAACACGGAGAATGGCCACCCTCATGCGAAATTAACATTCTTCGTGTTCTAACACGGAGAATGGCCATTCTCGTGCATTTTATGGTCAGTTAAAACTTAGGAGGGCCATAACTTTTGACTGGGAGGTCGAAACGAGGTCCGGTTTGTCGCAAAATGAGCGTATCTTCGAGGAGCCTGAAATAAATGATTTTATCATTTATCGGCCTTCCGAAATTTTAGAATCGCAAAAAAATTATGTTTGGACCTCCGTTTTAGCATTTTTGTCGTTTGTCTCGGTTTTTTCGAAATTTTTCGACGAATTTTTGAAGATTTTTGAGGAGAAACCCTAGATTCAAAAGTGAGCAGCGTATGGAAGAAGATGGAGTATCGAAACATTTTTTTAAGAGTAGTTTCGTGGGTATTTTCAATAAATTAGAAGGAAGGGCAAAAAGGTCATTCGGAACCCTCTTTAATATTTTTTCTAATTCTGGACACGCGATGAAATGTTTTTTGCAGTGAATTTTTCATAAAATTTTTGTTTTTTTTGACATTTTATAAATTTTCCCAATTTTTAAAAGAGACTCACCTGTAACAGGGGGTATCAAAAGTTTTATACCCCATTTCTGTATAAAGTTTTAGGTTCACCTGTGGTGGCAAGAAAAAGCTTAGGACTTAAAAGGTCCTTAGAGCATCTCTGACCCTATTGTGAGTTTAGAAAAAATGGTTGCCACATAGGAATGACAAACTTTTATTCCAAAATTTTTCTCCAATGCAAATGTAGAATAAAACATGAAGTTGACATGACAATGACATGGCAAGGACAATGTGAAGTTGGTTGTCTAGATCTAGACAATGCACTTCACAATGACTTTGTCTCCACATCATCAATTATGAATAGAAATATTATAAAAAAGTTGAAAAAGTGGAGGAGTTGCCTTGGAAGTTGAAAAAAATACTTTTATTGTCTCCTCAATACTTTTGCATTGGAGAGAGTTTTTCTATCTCATTGTCTTTTGAGATATAGTTTTTGCCACATAAACAAGATATTGTCTTGTGGCTCATGCCACATAGGAGCCACCTAAGACTCACAACACTTAACAAGACAATAGGGTTGGAGATGCTCTTAGTTTCGACAGGGTCCGCCACTCCTTTGGGGGAGGTCCCTCGGATCACGTGCACTCCGTACGACATTCAGTAAAAAAAGGCTGCTAATACTAAACAAGAATTGAATTCTCAACATAACCGAGTACGAAGCAGTGCATGCATGCGGACCACTGACGAAAGTAAAAAAGGAAGACAGAGAGAGAGACGCTCTCTCTCTCTCTAAAAATTACACAGTGACTCATGAGTTTGGAGGACGAGGACCTTTGGCAGCTAGTAGCTGTGAGTCCCATCATGCATAGGAACAAAAGTGATGATATTATACTTCGTGAGAGATTTACCCCACCTTCATATTTATTAAGGCTGTATTCAGTAGTAAGGATAGAAAAGGTAATTTCTATAGGCACTACCAAAATTGCTAGGGGCTAGTCCAAAATAGTTCAAGTTTATTACAAGTTTGCCATCCAAAATTTTTGCTAGGGACTAGTCCAAGCACACCTATAAATACCAATTTTCATTTTCTCTCTCCTTCTTCTCTTTTCTTTTCTCCCTCAACTATTTTTTTCTCTCCTTCTCTTCTCTTAGGTCAAAGAATTAAAACCCTAATTCTTTTCTTTTCTTCCTACATTTTTGGCAAATTGTTCTCTCCCTTAACTCTAGGTCATTGACTTCTCCAATTTTTTGGTAAGTCATCGAACTATAATATGTTACATATTTTAAACAAGAATTTCACATATTAAAGTTGAATTATGTGTTAAATATAGAAAATTATTGAACATGGATCAACCGGGATCATCAAACGTTCCCGCCATCCGAAGAACACGTTCCCGCAACGTTCGAAGACAACTTTGATGCATCAGAAGCTCTCTTGGTAACTATATTTGAACTTGTCATCGGACCTAAAATCGTGCTGTGACACAGAAGACTGCCAACACTCTGGTCGTCCAGATCATAGACTAGGACTGCCAGAGTGGTGGCCGTCCTTCACAGAAGAAGGACTGCCAGGACCCTGGCAGTCCTACAAATATGTAGGACTGTCAGGGTCCTGGCAGTCCTTCTTCTGTGAAGGACTGCCACCACTCTGGCAGTCCTTCTTCTGTGAAGGACTGCCACCACTCTGGCAGTCCTAGTTTATGATACTAGAATGCAGAGTTTTATTGCAGTCCTTCACAGAAGACGGTCTTGCTATTAACACAATTTGCTATTTATAGACACCAATCTTATGCACGGGCCTAATCTATGAAACCTATTTACTTTAGGATTTTGTCTAATTGTACTAACCAAAGAACATTTATTGTAGGACTTGAGATCTTCCGATTTTGCGGTACCGGCTCCAATTGCAGTCAATGTATCCCATTTATTTTGGACCGATCTATGTTTTGAATCAAGCGAGGGTGCGGTACATTAGTGTCGAGAAGTGGGACGGGAAAATAACATTGTTCTAGTGATATCCAGATCGGTCCGAAATCGACCGGGACGACAAACTGTGGTGGTGGGCTGTGAAAGAGGTGGTGTGTTCAGGACGCACAAGAAAAACACAGTTATCCAAAGTAAAGTTCCAAGAAAAATGTTGGAACGAGGAAATGTTGGACCACACCTTTCGTTGAGCAGATCAACCATTGTAAGAGGTTGTTGAAGATTGAGGAGCCAAGAGACTTACCTGCTGACCACTACGACGTCGAAATCGACTAAGTATAGATATATTTACAATCTAACATTTTGTATATGGAGGACCACTTTTGTATACAGTGAAATGATATTATATTACGTGAGTTTGGAGGACCTTTGGCAGCTAGTAGCTGTGAGTCCCATCATGCATAGGAACAAAAGTGATGATATATATTACGTGAGAGATTTACCCCCACCTTCGTATTTAGGCTTAATTGTACTTTGATATCTTTAACTATTTTACTTTTTTAAGTTGATATCTCAACTATTTTGTTTTTCCAATTTGATACCATAAATTTTTTTGGACAATAATATCCTTTCCAAAAAATTAAAACTATCACCCAACACAGCCCTCTTCCACCCCCCTTCCGATTACCACCCCCGCCCCCGCCCCTCCCCGCCGCCCCGCCCGCACACACACACACACACACACACACACACAACCCACACACACACACACACACGCTAATATATATATACACATATATGTACACACATATTCTTATATATATATATATATATATAATTATATATATATATATATATATATATGTGTGTGTGTGTGTGTGTGTGTGTGTGTATACACATTTAGCTAACAACTTAGTTAGCAACCCACACACACCCTAACCTAGCTACCAGCAGCAAACCAACCCAAGCGCGCGTGCGCACACACACACACACACACCACCACACACACACACGTACACACAAAATCCCCAACTCTTCTTCTTCCTTTCCATCGGTTTCAAACCGAAACCGATCTTTTAATAACGTGATTTAGAGAGAGAAGAGAGAGAGAGAGAGAGAGAGAGTTATTCTCAAAACAATCACAGCCAACCCCAACCCCAGACTTCTCCCTGACACCGACGACCACCGGGGCACGCCGAAGCGCCGCCCGAAGCCACCGCGCGCGCACACCCGCGTTCAGGCCGCGCAGAATCGACGTTTCAGGTACCTGACTTCCCCATCTCGTATCTTTGTACACGCTCGATCAAATCGAGATCCGTAAATTTCTACGGATAGCCGATATGACCCCCTAGGAGTTCCATTAAATAGATTTTTCAATACCAAACCCTGATGTCCGAAAATTCGACATAAAGTTTCCGAAAACCACGTGAAACTGGACAGAAATTGGAACCCGGATCGCTGTTTTTGGAGGCAATTTCTCGCCGATCCTTCGACCGATTCAAAAATCCATTTGAAGAGACTTGTAGACAACCTATAGGGCTCCGTGAACCTTCTTTTATTTCCTGTTTTTATGGACAGTATGTCTCGAAAACTGATTTCCAAAATCAGGAAAAACAGCGTTCTAAAAACCCGACTTTTGGGAAATTTTTTCGATACGGCGTGCGTCCCATCAAACCGGGCGATGTGGTCGCAACCCGTAAGCATCGAAAGACGCGTATGGATGTTGCAGACGTGTGGGATTCGACGAAACTTAATTTTGTTGCGTGTGCGCGACAAAATCAGTACGTATCCGTCGAGATACCCCGTTTCGACCCATTTGCAAATTTGCCAATTACTTTGTGCACGTTCGTCGAATCGAGACGAAACTTACACCAACAGGATCAGCTCATTTTTCTGGTCCTGTACGTCAAGTTTGGTCCGATTCTGAGAAGGTCGACCGAACACTATTTTGGCAGGTCCACAACCCAATTCAACGGGCAAAATTGTGCACGGCCCACCGGAATCTAACTTTGGACATACGGTTAGGTTCGTCTCGTCAAAACAGACCCGTAGACATATAGTTTGACAACTTTAGAGACCGTAGATACCAGCATGTTTTTCGGTGCAAAGCGGGTCCAACGGCGGACATCGTTTTGGCCCAAAATTATCGTTTTGCTCCTGTGTCCAGAATTGGACTTATGGGTAGACTATCCTAGCTAATTTGACCATTATGAACATGCTGGTATTGTCTTTTTCAGCATTTGGAGACTATTGCACGAGTTGACCCTTCGAGGCTCATTGAGTGGCAGTATTTGATTCCTGTTCAGAACCAGGCGAGTACATTCTCTGATGATTTTTATTCATGATATTTACTATGTTTCTTGTATCTAATATAGATATTCATGATTCTTGACACATTGTTCATACGGATTGATATTTTATGGATCCCGTCATGGGTTGTTTCCTTGTTTACACTACCAAAATACAGTAAATTAGCGACGGATAATTAGCGCCGAAAATTTTTTGTTGGCGTTCGCGACGGCTTTATGGCAACTAGCCGACGGATTACCGACGACAAGCCGTTACATTTTTATTTTATTTTTAGGGGAAGGAAAGGTCGCACATCCGTCGCTAGGCGTCGGAGATATAGCGACGGATAGTCAGCCGTCGCTATGCAGTCGATTATTGGCGGAAATTGTGTAGAGAATTGGCGGGACAATTCTTCGACGACGTAGCGACGGATATTCAGTCGGCAAGTATCAAACATAGCGACTAACGGACAACGGATTAGAATCCGTCGCTAGTCTGTCGCTAAATATACGTTCCAGACTTAAAATAAAATGGGGGAACTTTTCGCATTCCTCCCAAATTTACTCTCTCTCCTCCCTCTCTATCACCCGCGGCTTCGGTGATCGGCGTCGGCGTCGCGTCCTCTCTTCTCTCTTCCGAAGGTAATCCCTCTCTCTCTTTCTCTCGCGGTGTCGTAGGGGCAGCGGGGCGGCGGGCTTAGGGCGGGGGGTCGGGGGCTGGGCGGCGGCTTGGGGCGGGGGCGTCGGGGGCTGGGCGGCTGGCTTGGGGCAGGGGCGTCGGGGGCTGGGCGGCGGGCTTGGGGCGGGGGCGTCGGGGGCTGGGCGGCTGGCTTGGTGCGGGGGCGTCGGGGGCTGGGCGGCGGGCTTGGGGTGGGGGCGTCGGGGGCTGGGCGGCGGGCTTTGGTCAGGGGCGGCGGGGGGCTTTGCTTCTGAAATTCATCTGAGTTTATATATTGGCTAAATAATGTGTTATCCATATTGGGTGTTATCCATTAGTTTGGTGGTGTTTGGATTAGTAAATGTGAATATGGGATTTGGGTTCATGGTGTATATGTTCACTGTCTCAAGGACAATGCGAGTTCTTCATCTGCCTTCTTTGTTAAGAATATCCTTGGGACATTCGCTTCACCAAAGTCACTGAATAAGTAAAATTTTTCCTGGAAGACTGACCCTTAGAGTGTACTGTTGTGTGCTTCTATATAGATGTATATATCTATACATCTAACTGTGATATACATATGTGTATGTGACAATCTCAGTTAGCGACGGACTAGTGACCGGTTAGCGACGGATATTTTCAGCTCTATTTTCATTAATCTACGGTACGACATGGTGATCAGACATAGTCCCTGCAGCCATTCGACTGGCGAGGCAGAAAATGTAGCCGTAGATAAAGTTGACTGTCCTCCGACCCTCATCCTCGGCAATGATGATCGACAACCTATCACTATATCTTATATAGTAGTAGATGATGTCTTAGTATTACATTATGTGAGTTCATCTTGATTCTGTTATATCCTTCAGATACTAGATACGATAAGAACATATACTACACCATATGTATACATAATAGAATTATTCACACTAATGTATGCTAGAATGAATTTTGGGTTGTGTTCTGAGCCATCCGTTCTCACACTTAAACATAGGAATTAGTAGTGTGAGAGCGCCGGAGAGAGTGAGAGCGCCGGAGGGGAGAGGAGAGAGAGAGAGAGAGAGTAAATGGTACAACATGGTGAAGTAGTACAGTATTTTGGCTCCAGTTCCAGCTCTATTTGCATTAATCTATGGTACGACATGGTGATCAGGACATAGTCCCTGCAGCCATTCGACTGGCGAGGCAAAACTATGTAGCCATAGATAAAGTTGATTGTCCTCCGACCCTCATCCCTCGGCAATGATGATACGACAACCTATCCTATATCTTATATAGTAGATGATGTCTTAGTATTACATTATGTGAGTTCATTTTGATTCTGTTACATTCTTCAGATACTAGATACGATAAGAACATACTACACCATAGTACAGAACATAGATGATTCACACTAATGTATGCTAGAATGAATCTTGGGTTGTGTTCTGAGCCATCCGTTCTTACACTTGGCAAAAAATCAAATTTTCTGTACTTTATCTGCTTTCAAAAATGTACTCAAATTACATGATGGTTCCTTGTTAGCTTGCTTATGTTACAATTATATTATTTATGAATATCGATCTTACCAGATGGCACCCATGACCCGAGGAGCGACACGTCGTTTGAGGGAAACAGTGAATGCTGAGGTGGCTCCTCCTACAGTTAAGGAGGAAGTGGCACCGGTAGCTAGTGAGACCAGAAGTTCTATTCATCCAGCACTTGCAAGGGACTACATCTCTCCTCACGCCAAAGATCCCGCTTATTCGAGGTGGTTGCGTGATCGTATCACTGAGCGTTTGCGTGAGCTGCGTGGTTCTTATTAGCTATTAGTACTTATTTTTTTGGACTATTTGTATTGGGTTGTTTTTGTATTAGACTATTTGTATTGGACTACATATATGAATTAGTACTGTGTTAATCTCTGGATTGTATTGGACTACGACATGGTGGAGGACATAGTCCCTGCAGCCATTCGATTGGCGAAGCAAAAACTATGTATCCGTAGATGAAGTTGACTGTCCTACGACCCTCATCCCATGGCAATGATGATACGACAACCAATCGGAGAGGATACTATGAGAGATCCATCTGAGTAGGACGTATACTCTGAGATATCACCTTTACAAATGATATCAGTAGTGGGATTGAGTGTTGGAGGGGATATTATCAAAGTATACGTTCTACTCAGATGTGTCTCACCGTTACTATTTTTTTTTGACAACATGGTGGATGTGCTCCGTCAACAGATTCTTGCTCCGAGCCAAACTTTTCCCCGGAGCTCAAGTGGACATCCTTCGTGTAGAGCTCGAGTGAGAGGTTCCTGACAGCATGGTGGTCTCCTTTGTCAAAGTATCCGTGCTCATCCCACATTGGTTGTGGGACGAGCACGAATACTTTAACAAAGGAGACCACTATACTGTCAGGAACCTCTCACTCGAGCTCTACACGAAGGATGTCCACTTGAGCTCCGGGGCAAAGTTTTGGCTCGGAGCAAGAATCTGTTGACGGAGCACATCCACCATGCTATCAGAAAAAAATAGTAACGTGAGAGACCCATCTGAGTAGGACGTATACTCTGATAATATCTCCTCCAACTCAATCCCACTACTGATATCATTCTTGTAAAGGTGATCTCTCAGAGTATACGTCCTACTCAGATGGATCTCTCAGAGTATCCTCTCCGGTTGGGTTGTGTTCTGACCATCCGTTCTCACACTTAAAATACATATAAATTAGAACTATGTTTTGTATTTTCGGCGAACCCAGGGATTTGATTCTGTATTTTGTATTTTGGTTTCTGTATTTTGGCTCCAGCTCCATTTGCATTAATCTACGGTACGACATGGTGATCAGGATGACATAGTCCCTGCAGCCATTCGACTGGCGAGGCAGAAACTATGTAGCCGCACTACAACAATTATGTTAATAACGACACTTTTTTTACGACACTTACTAATAAGTGTCGTTAATTCTTATAGTGATGACACTCTACTAAATGTGTCGTCGTAATTAACTATTTATCATAATCTATGACACTTTTATAAAAATGTCATAATATAAATTTAACAACACTTTTAAGGACACTTGAAAATGCCGTATATATTATATACTAAATACAACACTTAAAAAGTGTCGTCTTAAATTTTGTTTTCCTAAATTTTTTCAAATGCTAAACATCAGTTGAAAAGTGGTATCAAATTTCATTTCCCCCCATTATTTTCACTTTACCGCTTCGGCAAAAAAAAGGGTGTTCGCCTTCAACCGCGCCTGCTTTAAAAAATGGCAGCCATAACACTTCCTCTTCCTTATATTTTTTGCTTTTGGTTTCTCTCTCTCTCTCTTCTTCCTTTCTCTTCCCTAAGCTTGTCATCACCGTCTCAGAGCTTTGGGACAAGGCCCTCCGTGCTTGGCCTTTCTGTAGTCTTCTCGATTCAAAATCAACGATGCCACCATCAGTACGTAGCTATTCTAACCTCGTCAGGAGCACTCTTATGTCGGATCTCATGCCTCCGCACGAACGGGGTCAGCCAGGGCGTCGTGCTGATGTACCGCCCTCATGGCCACGGCTAACCTTGACCTATGCGGCAAGGTGGAGAACACTTTTCTCCATTTCATTTCGATATACCATCCATGTCTTTGCACTGTCGGTGGCCGACGGTGACCGTTCATATGCTTTGTTAAATTCGACGAGATCAGATCGAGGTCCTCCGGATTGCAGTAAGTTCACATTTGTTTCTTTCCTGATTGTGACTCGATTTTGTTTTCCTTTTCATTTAATTCGAACTTATTTTCTTTCTAATCAATCCATTGAAATCAGTTGATCTCTGAGCTATTCTTGTACGATCCGCTCACCACGTGTTTGTTGATATGTCTCAAAGGAGGTTCATGAGTTCGAATTTGTCGAACTTCAGGTTGGGGATTCGAGGATCAGTGTTTTTGCGGTTGTGTATCGGTAAGATCCCAGAACTGTTCCTATTTGCATCCTCCAACAAAAGTATACATTGCAGGACTCTCTAGCTGCTTCGAATTCTGATTTATAAGGTTCAGGGTTTCTTTTACGCCTGCTCAAGTTCATGTCTTTAGCTTCCATTTTGTTGACTGAAGAATTTCCCAGTATAGGTTTATGTGGACGGAACTACGACCATGTCGACCCATGAAAGAAAAGCAAGTATCAAAGATCCTATGGTAATTGATTTTGGCACTTGTTCTGTTAAGAGGCTATGTTGCACGGTACAAATACATGACACAAACACGGTGACATGGACACTCAATTGATTTTGGCTTGTCCTAGCATGTTCTGGAGAGTATATGAGCTTCCTAGGTTAGAGGTTTCTGATTTGAAGTTACAATCTTGTTGACTCTTTGCTCTTTGTTTTGGTGTCAGCTATGATTTTTCCCTCTTTGATGCAGCTACATAATGGGATAACCGACATGTAAGAGAAAAAACAGAAAGCATTGTGTATGGAAAGGTATATGAGGAGAGATGAGGATGAGAGGCGCCAGTTTTCATATAGACGTTGAAAGAGAGGAGGAATGTGGGATCTGCATGGAGATGAATAGCAAGATTGTCTTGCCAAACTGCAACCATGACATGTGTATGAAATGCTACCGTGAATGGTATGATCTCACTTCCAATAGAAGTTCTTATACATTTGCTCTTCAATTTCAATAAATTGAATTGTTTAGTTTTGAAATGTCATAATTGAGCCGTAGAAGGTACCCTGTTCAGATCAAGTTTTTTTTTACCATCCAAATAGTAATTATGTATGGCTAATGGTAGGTAATGTAGGAAGCGAGGACAATTAAGTAGTACTGAATTGTCCATCTCGTGCTTGTTGATAGACTCCAAAATCGGTCTTCATTCCAAGGCACGGTGTTTGTATAATGCCGTGTTATTTTTGTATCCTCGCAAATGGTTGGCCATGCATGATATATTAGTTTATGTTTTGAAATAGCAAATGTATATTGGTGAATACGGGTGTGTTAATGCAATGTCATTGTATTATGCTGTTGTGCTTCATATAGTATGCTTACTTCTCTAAGCTTTTTATGCCAATTTATTCATTGCATTATTGCATCAATCCGCTCAATGCTTCCATGTAGTTGAGTTGGGTATCATGTTTTAAGGATCATATAATAGCTTTATAGGGTGCGCCATTGGGTTTCTTTTCCAATAATCAAATTACGTTTATTATGGTAAATACTTGTCATTGGTGTTCTTAACAGAAAACTTGGATCAGCCTCTACGAAAATTTGGCTTCTCAATTATTAAAACAATTTATACTTGGCCTAAAATGTTATAGTTTATAGTAAGAGGCAGTACATGAACATATATATTTTTTCTTTTGGTAATCTTAATATGTATGTGGAACTTTATTTTGTAAACTCCTTCCGACACCCGAGCTTCCTAACATGAGTCCAACTAGCTTTTGGGTGGTATTATTTTCTTATTTTGACTTACCATATATTCATACCTAGTTGCATCATCTTTAGACAGATACACATGTGATGCCTATTTGCTAGTGCCATTGCCTTGTCTACTTGGTTTCTACTATTCTAAGACTAAGATATGCAAGTTTGTATATTGTAACCATTTTTTCGAATTGTATGACACTATGTGAAGTTGAATGACACAACAAATTGAGTTACCCAGATTACATCATTCCTGCACCTCTTGTACCTTCTTTGATACATGAATCAAAATATTTTTCTCTAAACTAATGAATGCTACAAATAGCAAATAATGAGTTTGACAGAAGGCAACAAACATAGGAGTTTATGCCTTCTCATTGTAAATCAGTTTGAGGAAAGTAGTGTGGCAAGGAATTTTCCTTTTATGAAAGCATAGGAGTTTATACAATCGTTGACTCTCTGTTCGAGGGCGAAAGAAAAATGATAGAATTGTCCTCTCCAGGAACCAAGTAAAAAACAATGGATGAAGGATTAATAAGAGGTCAAAGGAGAAGAACAGACAACAAGGAGTTAGGCATTTATGAAAGAAAGAACAAAATGGACAAATAAAAATGGGGAGAAGTGCAGCCATGTAAATCATAACATTTTATCCCTCTAACATAGTCTGATGGACATAGCTCCTAAACATCACTTTTCTTATTTCATCAAGTTCTTTCAACAGGAAGCTGCATAAATTAATTAGATATAGATATATTCCCCTTTCAACCATATGTAGCAATAGAAAATTCTTGAAAGGATGTTGCAGAACTTATGTCCTATCAATATAACTAAAATAGGTCCATGTTTCATGTTTTAGTAACTTGGTGGGCTTCCATTAGATGGAGTGTTCATGATAAGAATGTTCACTGATAAAATTCCAAATTATTCTAGGCAAATTTTATACAGATATGTTGTTATATTATCAATATTGGCAAAAGAATGTGCATGGCAATTGAGACCATAATTGATCCAGGAAGAGTGCTAATCGTCATGGGTCATATATTGAATTCAGTCAATAATGCCTATACAGTAGGCCAAGTCCAAAGATATATTTTCTAGCGACAAAGGTTTACTTAAAAGAGTGATAATATTCATGGGTCATATACTGATGTGATAACTTTATTATGGTGCTAGTGGGTTTTCTAGGCTTTGTCATCTGTGATGTGATAACTTTAGTTTTTTTTTTCTTCTTCAACTTTTTAAATTGTAATAACAAAAGTTTGAAACATTGTTGCCAAAAGTTTTGGATGAAACTCGATGCAATTGGTTAGGTTCATCAATGTATTTTCCAGTTTTCAGTTTCATATCTTCTTGGTGAAATATAAGCTCTAACTTTAGGTTTGATTCTTATTTTTCCTAACTCATTTTTTGAGGCCAAGTGTTGTGGATGAACCCTCTCCCATTTCATAATGTGGTTGGCTATAGAGCATAAAAAACCTTTTAAAATGAGTCACAATGATTGGTTGTCACTGTGCCGTGAGCTGGTCTTACACTATAAAGAGTTTAGAAGAAGAGATAAAATGATATTTTTTTATTGAAAATAGGTAAATGATAGTTAAGAGTTTAATTTGCTGTAGCAAATTGTATCCATATCTAACTAGCATCTTACTTATTTAGAAGGAGAGGTTATGTGAATACATTATACTCTGTTTGGCCCTTTTGCTATCTGGGTATATATCTTATTTAGCAGCAGAGGCTAGCAATGATAGGTACAACGGGTAGGGCATGGGATGGGTGAAAAAAGTGCAGTATTGTTGTTGATATGTGTATATAGTTGCTTCATGAGTGATCTGTTGTATCATCTGGTAGAAAGATGCTACTACTAGTTAGTTTGGAGTATTTTTGAATGATGAGTGTGTCATATAGTTAAAAGAGTTTATTCTTTACCATGGGACCACGAGAATGTACTACTTCATGAGTGATCTAAATTCAGATTGTTAAAAGAGTTGATTCTGGTTCCAACGTGTATGCAATACATTCGAATGGAAGACATATGTTAAAGGAGTTGATTCAGGTTCCAACAATATATACAATACATTCGAATGTTCTTTCTCATATCACTCATGAAGCAATACAAGCTGAATGCAGATTTGCAGATACTAGTATGTTCACTTCCCTTGGTTGTACCTGAAAATATTTTAAATATATTAATGTTGATTTAGATACTCCATTCTATTGTATTTACAAAGAAGGCTACATTCTTTTGTAGTGAGTATATGTACATCGATCTGTGGTAATGACTTAGCTTCCTTGCTTATTTTTCAGGTGATTACAAATAGGTTGCTATGTTCTGACCGGTAAAACTTTTTCAGTGATAATGTCAAAAATGAGACTAACAAGTTGGTCCAGGTACAATTTTGTTTTTCCATTAGAGTTTGTGCTCTTTGAAGGAGCATGTAATTTTGTTATTGTTCCAAAGTTAGATTCTTCAGATACTTAGTTCAATTTTCTTATTAGTCTTGGTTGTCTACTGATACTTAGTAGTGTATGTCCTAACCTATCCTCAGTCTCCCAGTCTTCAATGTTGGTCTTTTATGATATTCCATGAAGAAATTAATCTTACTAGGAAAAAAAAAGCAATCAGTTAAACTAACTCCAGGAATACTTCAGGAAACAATCAAGTTTAAGAAAATGGATGTCAATCCTGTGAACAATCAAGACTAATGCTACATTCATAGTTCTATCATGTGAACAATCATTCTAATGCTACATTCAAGTTTAATTACTGTAATCAAGACTAATGCTACATTCAAGTTTGGGTAAATGGCTATGATTATCCTGTGAACAATCACACTAATCCTACATTAAAGGGTAGGTTAAAAGGTAGGTATGAGCTTGCTCACAAATCCTCGTAACCTTTTTAAGGTGAGTTTGAGAAAAAGGAATTTGAAAGTAAAGTTGGGGGCTGCCAGAGTAAGATGCTTATTTTCTTTCTAATTTCTTACAATTTCATCTAACGATTAATAAGTTGAACCTTCTTTCTTTTTCAGGTTCCTCATGACAGAAATTCACTTTTACCAATTTATTTGGTCCTCAAGGCATGATCCTAATTCGGATGATGACGTTAAGAAGTAGTATTAGTAGTACTCTTGCATATTATGTGATACACTTTGTTAGTCTCAAACAAGTTGAATACTATATTCTTGTAATATTTTATTAACATTTTGTACGGATGAAGTTTTTTAATATATTACTTTTGGTTAACTATTTGTGATCTTGGTTGAATTTGGTTATATATTGAAGATGTTTTGAAGGCATTTAAATTTTGCCGTTCAACTCGGTCTACATGATAATTAAAAGTGTATGAATAATATTCATGACATTTATTAAATGTCAATGATGATTTTAGATGACATTTACAAGGTGTCATAATTTTGACGATACATGTTAAGATGACACTATAAAGTGTCGTGACTAAAATCTTTACGACACATAAAAAAGTGCCATAAAAATTTATCCATGACATTTATTAACTGTCATTGAATTTTGTAGATGACACTTATAAAGTGTTATAATTTTGATGACACTTATTTGCTGTCATTGAAGGATGTTAAGATGACATCAATAAAGTGTTTGAAATAAGCATTACACGACATTCAAAAAGTATCGTCATAAAGTTATTACATGACTTTTGAAGTGTCGTTGAAAGAAAAAATATTTCTATGACACCCCCCTAGACAGCACCAAAAAAGTGTCGTAGAAAGTCATTAACGACACTTTTCGAGTGTCGTTAAAACACTTTTCTGTTGTAGTGCCGTAGATAAAGTTGACTGTCCTCCGACCCTCATCCCTCGCAATGATGATACGACAACCTATCACTATATCTTATATAGTAGTAGATGATGTTTTAGTATTACATTATGTGAGTTCATCTTGATTCTGTTACATTCTTCAGATACTAGATACGATAAGAACATACTACACCATATGTACAGAACATAGATGATTCACACTAATGTATGCTAGAATGAATCTTGGGTTGTGTTCTGAGCCATCCGTTCTCACACTTGGAGATACATCGAATTATAACGACGGATATTAGGTTACTCTTCAGGATAATTGATGTCTATTTTATATTAATTTGGTTTGGTCTATATGATTCTTGGATAATTGGTGTGCATTAAATTCGTATGTGCATATTTGGTCTATGTGATTCTTGGATAATTGGTGTGCATTATATATTTGGTCTATGTGATTGTTGGATAATTGGTGTGCATTATATATTGGTTTGGTTTATGCATATTTTTGTGAACAGGGAAAGTGCTGCAATTTTTTTCAAAAAAATCTCAGTTAGCGACGGACTAGTGACCGGTTAGCGACGGATATTTCCAGCTCCATTTGCATTAATCTACAGTACGACATGGTGATCAGGACATAGTCCCTGCAGTCATTCGACTGGCGAGGCAGAAACTATGTAGCCGTAGATAAAGTTGACTGTCCTCCGACCCTCATCCCTCGGCAATGATGATACGACAACATATCACTATATCTTATATAGTAGTAGATGATTTCTTAGTATTACATTATGTGAGTTCATCTTGATTCTGTTACATTCTTCAGATACTAGATACGGTAAGAACATATACTACACCATATGTACAGAACATAGATGATTCACACTAATGTATGCTAGAATAAATTTTGGATTGTATTCTGAGCCATCCGTTCTGATCAAGCATCTTCCTTCTCCTCTTCTCCACCATAGCTCTGGACCCATCTGCTCCTCCCTACTTTCCTTCTTCTTATTTGACTCTCTCAGCCACATATGATATCCACCTCAAGTGTAAAGTCGGAGGAGAAGAAGTGGGCAGGAAGAGGAGGGGGAAACAGCACAACCGGCGGCATGACCCGGAGGAAGTACAGATGTTTTCTTCAACATCCGTAGGAGAACTATAAGGATATATCTTTTCACAACATGTCACCTTGTCAAAGACCCTTAATGTGAATATCATGTTACCGCGGTGTCGGAAGACTAATATGTCATAATTTTTTAAGCCGTGTGTTTTGACATAATCCTCCCAACTCTTTCCTCCTATGTAGTAATCTTGCATTACTACATAGCAGGAAAGAGTTTGGAGGATTATGTCAAACACACGGCTTAGAAAATTATGACATGTTAGTCTTCCGACACCGCGGTAACATGGTTGTCACATTAAGGGTCTTTGACAAAGTGATATGTTGTGAAAATATATATCCTTATAGTTCTCCTACGGATGTTGAAGAAAACCTCTGTACTTCCTCCGAGTCATGCCGCCGGCTGTGCTGCTTCCCTCTCCTCTTTCTGCCCACTTCTTCTCCTCCGACTCTACACTTGAGGTGGATATCATATGTGGCTGAGAGAGTCAAATAAGAAGAAGGGAAGTAGGGAGGAGCAGATAGGTCCAGAGCCATGTTGGAGGAGAGGAGAAGGAAGATGCTTGATCAGAACTTGAGGTGGAAAAGTTGTGACGTTGATAGCATGAGAGAGGGAGAGGGTGAATGGAGGGAGGGAAGTGGCTGCATGCCTTTAGCTCACTCGAGCGGTATTTGTCCTCCGACCCTCATCCCTCGGTAATGATGATATGACAACCTATCACTATATCTTATATAGTAGTAGATGATGTCTTAGTATTACATTATGTGAGTTCATCTTGATTCTGTTACATTCTTCAGATACTAGATACGATAAGAACATATACTACACCATATGTACAGAACATAGATGATTCACACTAATATATGCTAGAATGAATTTTGGGTTGTGTTCTGAGCCATTCGTTCCCATACTTGACAATTAAGCATGTAAAATAGAATTGATTATGTTTAGTTTGTCTTACGATACAGATTTTTACATCCAAATTGAATTGGATCGTTACTTCCTTGATCGTACATGGAGCGGATCAACCTCCTGGACCGTAGGTACTTATAAGTATTGTCCGTATCGGATTAGTATCGATCTATCGTTTTGGTATGGGCCGTATCGGTTGGTATTGGTCTTAGCAAATTGGTATCGTCCTATCCGATAGGTATCGGCCGTATAGCTAGGATTCATATTGGCCTTATCGATTTGGTATCGGTCATATCTGATAGGTATCGGTCGTGTTGAATTAGTATAGACCATTTCGGATTAGTATCGTGGAAGGTTTAGTAATAACTGTACTTGGATTTCTCTCTTCTAGAGCTAGATTACCATTGCAAGAGAGTCACGAGAGCGTAGCTGGCCAGTTACAGAACATCCAAGTACAGTTGTTACTAAGCCTTTCACGATACTAATCCGAAATGGTCTATACTAATCCAACACGGCCGATACCTATCGGATATGACCGATACCAAATCGATAAGGCCAATATGAATCCTAGCTATACAGCCGATACATGTACATATCGGATATAGGACGATACCAATTTGTTAAGGCCAATACCAATATGATACGTCTATACCAAACCGATAGACTGATACTAATCTGATACACTAGATACTAAGTACATCCGGCCTATACCAGTGGATCCACCAATTACTGCACGATAGGTCCAACGACTCCAGTTACATCCGGTTATTGGTGAGTACATGATTATATAGTAATTCTGTTAGTCTTGTGATACAGATTTTTACTCTCTCATGCTACCAACGTCACAACTTTTCCAGTACTGCTCCCTCTAATGATGATGAACACAAAAAACCAACGTCACAACTTTTAAATTTGAGTAAATTTCTTTACCCTATATGAAAATTTCTGTTGTCAGAGAGATGGCTCCTAGGACTCGCCGAGGTGGTGCTGCTAGTCGAGGAAGGGGCCGAGGCAAGAAACCCTTGGAGGTCGACACGGAGGAAGTCCCCGTCGTCAAACAAGAGCCGATGACTGTTAAGGAGGAGGTGCTACCAAAGGTCGAGGTCAAGGAAGAACCGATGACCATCGGAGAAGAGATTGCTCCCAAGGTTGAAGTTAAGGAGGAGCCACCGTCAGAGAGTAGTAGCATCGGGACCGACCCACCTGTCCCTACAGAAACCTCAACCAGATTGAGCCTTCGTATGCAAAGTGGCTGATAGAATGGTACATGCCTCAACGCAACTATGATCCCTGGCTGTGAGAATTCATTGTCTGACTTGCGATCTTTGCTGAGGCCAAAGTCGATTTTCCTATGTGTTTTAGAATTTTGGAATATTTGTGGAAATTTTGGAATATTTGTGGGAATTTTGGAACATTTTGTGCTATGATCGGATTATAACGACGGATATTAGGTTACTCTTCAGGATAATTGATGTCTATTTTATATTAATTTGGTTTGGTCTATATGATTCTTGGATAATTGGTGTGCATTAAATTCGTATGTGCATATTTGGTCTATATGATTCTTGGATAATTGGTGTGCATTATATATTTAGTCTACGTGATTGCTGGATAATTGGTGCGCATTATATATTGGTTTGGTTTATGCATATTTTTGCGAACAGGGAAAGTGCTGTAATTTTTTTTTCAAAAAAATCTTATTTAGCGACGGACTAGTGACCGGTTAGCGATGGATATTTCCAGTTTCCGACTACTGTTCGACGGCATATCCGTCGCTAACTGGAGATTTGAAAATGTTTGCAGGTAGCGACGGATGTTCGACGGAATATCCGTCGAAAACGATCTCGTGGTGTATTGTTCGACGGCATGGCGACGACTTATCCGTCGCTACGGTTCTGGAAATAGCAAGCATTTCCAGAACATGGTCGACGGATAATCCGTCCATATTCCGTCGCTAGTCCGTCCTTTGTTAGCGACGGTGATCGACGGAATAGCGACGACTCATCCGTCAGTTAGCCGTCGCTAATCCGTCCTTTGTTATCGACAACGATCGACGGAATAGCGACGGAACGATACACTCTGATACGCTATTACGACGGTTTACCGACGGACCATTACGTCGCTATTGTCTACACAGTTCAGTATTTAATACTTGTAATGGACGAAAGTCCATCGGAAAGTAGTCGCTCATGCTTCGTATTGTGAAGTCGAAAAGCCATCGCTATTCCGTCGCTTGACGACTACGTAGCGACGGACCTTTATTAGCGACGAGCTGATTGCCGACGGATTATTTTGGCCAGGACCCGTCAGTGATCGGTCGCTAATACAAATTCCCGTCGGACTGGCGACGGATCTGGCCGTCGCTAAATCGAAATTTTTTGGTAGTGTTACCTTGGTGTACCTTGTGCCAGCCTTCTTGTAGTTCTTGTGTAATGTACGGACATCGATTCTCGAGAAGACTTGCTACCTTCTCTTAGAATCCCGTGTCGTAACGAGTCATGGTTGGATCCACTATATCAGTCGGGGGCGGGGGAATATTAGTCTAAACATGTGGTCAATACCCACCTTGTGCATTGTATAGATCCTTGTGAGTGTTAATCATACATTTCACGTATGATTAACCAGGCCAGTAGACTTTGTACAAGTTCCCAAGCCGGCCACATGTCAAAGCTAATATTCACTCACGTAGATAGTTGTTCTTGATTCTTGTACATAACATATTCAGATATTTTCATTCTTGCTCTAGTTTAGTACTTTATCCTTGCCAATTCATGTACATTCTATTTACTCATGTTTATTATCTCTATTTACTGTTACATAGCACTTGTCATTTATGGGAACTGTTGTTGAAAATGTGCTCATTCCAATCCTGACTGGATATGTTGACCAAATTTTACAGATTACGGTGAGGCTGAG
The DNA here is from genome assembly GCA_029216955.1 of Iris pallida. Classification (NCBI taxonomy): domain Eukaryota; kingdom Viridiplantae; phylum Streptophyta; class Magnoliopsida; order Asparagales; family Iridaceae; genus Iris; species Iris pallida. The sequence goes on along the minus strand of JANAVB010036762.1, from coordinate 15,485 downwards.
TGTCCCACCTACTACGGTCCTCATGACGTAGTGGGCGTAGACCAGGAGACCCTAGTCCAGCAGGGGTTAATGCCAGCTGAGGAGGCTCTAGTAGTGACTCAGTCAGACTAGGATTTGATTGGACTTTGTCTCCAGCTTTTATATTAGACATGTTATGTTATTTCAGACTTATTTGACTACTTTGTGACTCTCTCTGGATTTGTGTTAGACATTTCGCACTCTGAGTTTATCTTTATCATTATCCTTATCTTTATTCATACCATTTATCTTCATGTTAGATTGTGAATGCGTTTATATGTATTTATTATATCCTCCATTCGGAGATGACAGGTTAATGTACATTATTAGATAGTAGACCTACAGCGTACTACGCCGTTTCAATGACGTAGGCTGGGCGCTGTTACGCATTCGTGCCCTTACATTGGGTGCGGGTCGTGACACGTTTTTATGGTGGCCAATGTAGGTCAGAAATCGCAACTAGTACGATGTCGTAGTGGCGCTCGACTTAGAATGCTGTTACGAGCCTGCTGTATATACATAGGATATAGGCTATAGGTTAAAGATACTCAATCACAATTAGAAAAAACTTCCAAATTCATTGCTCTATACAACTGTCCTTCTAATATTGATTCTTGCACTCTAATTGTCCTCCTTTGAGAATAATCCATCTTGTGCCATATTAACTTTTTCTTTCGATATGTCTTCAGGATAGCGAAGACTACATCTCATCAGTCGGGACCCGCGATACTGAGAGGTCTGCTACATCCCGCGGACCGAATCCAGTTGCATCTACTGTAGTCGGAGTATCTGCAGCAACATTAGGGGGCGCTCCTCCGCCAGTTACGATGACCGTTCCTGAGGTCGCTGCGGTTGCTTCTACCCCAGTACTGGGGGCTATCACGGGAGCAGTCACTGGTGTTCTCCTCCTTCTAGAGGACTCCTCTATTTGTTGCTGGGGATCTGCCTCCTCCGCCTCCACTGTCTACCGATATGGGACAGATGTTTGCCTTCTTTCGGGAGATGGTGGAGGCCCAGCGGGCCCAATTTGAGATGATTCAGCAGAGGTAGGAACACACGATGCGTCAGAGCATGGAGGATGCCCACCAGCTCGCTCTAGCAGCAGTTGAGCGAGGAGCTCCATCTCAGGGAGAGCAGCCGAGGCCGGGCAACATCCAAGACTTCAAGAAATTGGGGCATCGAGATTTCAAGGGGACCGAGGGCATTGTCTATGCAGATGACTGACTCGAGGATATCGAGCGTATCATGAGGGTTTCCCGTCGCACAGATGACCTGAAGGTCGAGGCGGCTGGACTACAGCTGTTAGACATCACCCGTACTTGGTTCAGGAACGAGTCGGCTTGTCACGACCCGCACCCATTTTTTGGACGCGAGCTCGTGAGCAAGCCAGCTACGTATCGAACGGACTCCAGCCCGACTCGAATACGTAAGCACTGTCAAGGCTATGGTATACTGCCAAATCATGGCAATACAATCTATATCTCAAATCCACAAAGTATACGAAGCATGAATGAACACTATGGGTCGTGGTCTGCAGCCTACTAGCATAAATGTCCGATAAGACTCCAAGAAATATAACAAGAGCCTATAAACTGAATCAATAAATAGGATATCGCATGATACTGAAAGGAAAGCACGAGAGGATAACAATATAATATCACTGACAAATACCTGAATCTCACAAGCAATATTGTAATCATCTGAAACCCACAAGTGTCATAATCATCCGCCATCCAGAACTGCTAACTAACTCCACGCAATCACTAACCTGAAGAGATCATCAGGTCCTCAGATGACATAGCAAGATACATAAAAACATGCCTATCTAGCAGTTTTATCATGCGCAAGAAAAAAAAAGAAATACGACAAATGACTACGAACACGAACACGAACACGAACACTAGAACAACTACGTATAAATGAACTGTCGAGTAAATAATGAACACGAGATCAATGGAAGAACCAAACCCTCGCCCCGAGTGGACTCACAGGTTTGAACTAATCACTAACCCTCGTCCCGAGTGTGGACTCTCTAGTTAGTACTAACCCTTGTCCTGAGTGTGGACTCTCTGGTTAGTTCACGGTAAGGCACCCTCGTCCCGAGTGTGGACTCTCTGATGTAAACACCCTCGTCCCGAGTGGACTCTCTGGTGCAAGTCAAGTCAACACCCTCGTCCCGAGTATGGACTCTCTGGTGCAAATAATCGACATCCTCGTCCCGAGTGTGGACTCACGGATGTAAACAGATCAAGGCAAACACCTTCGTCCCGAGTGGACTCTCTGGTGCCAAGGAAACAATAATAATGATTTAGCAGTTCAATTACACGTACTCGTTCTATGACACGACTCAAGCAAGGTACTGGTGAGACAAGGTACGAATCAGTCAAGACACAGTCAGGTCCAGTATAACTACATTGTCAAGTCAAGCAAGACCATAAACTGGTGAACACGGTATGTAGAAACTAGATAAATCAAATCAACTAGAGAGCTAATAAATTATATAAAATCTGTAACAAATAGAGTATCTAATGATAATCAATAATAGCATGGAAACTATAAACATGGAATTAAACTGTAGAGGGAGGCAAGGTATCTTGCCTGTGGTCCTTGCACAAACCGTAGTCACAAGTCGAGGATGAGAGGATGTCGATCTAGGAGCTGTCAACCTATAACACATATCGCACCATGAACCGTGCACGAAAACTATAAATCAATTCTAATGTTCTAGTTCTAAATTCATAAAATAGTGGCTAGTTGGGTTACTAATATATAATAATTAATTCTAGAATAATTTACTTAAAAACCTAATTTAACCTAATAATAATCTGAATATAATCTAAACATGCAAGTTTGGCCATCAAAGTCGTTTCCTAATTTTGGAAACCATGGCACGCAAATCGAGACGTGCAATTGCCTATCTAGTCAAACGCTATGAACTATAGATTTTGAAAGTGCACCTTGGTAGATTTCAGTGCCACGAGTGCGCTGGAATCAACCATGCTGCAAAATCACGCTTTGGTCAAAAGATATCGCCGTTATGGCTAATCGTGACCAAAACGGTGATCAACCGATCAATTCTGAGTTCAACAGAATAATTAAAATACTAGATGAAAGAATTAATTTCCGAAAAAATATATGTCGTAGAGCTCTGTGTTAGCTTTCCGAAACTTCAAACGATTCATGATTTCGATTTCTGGTTCTCTCGTAATCTCGAAAACACCTAAACGTGTCAAGTTTCGGATAACCGACACTCTACGAAGTTTCCAAAAATTTAGGAATAATATACAAAAATAAATTATATATTCAGAAAGTTTACCTCGAGGCAAATCCAATAAAAAAAATGGCACGCTAAAATCACGTCGGAGTTAACGACAATCGTCTCGGGAAGTCGAGATCTCTATTAGAACTCTCTCTAAAAGACGGCTGAATTTAATTAGGGTTTCGAATATAATATATATATAGGAGAAGAGAGACGGTTCAGCCTGGCGCCGACAGGTGGGCCCCCCGGGTGAATTTCTGGGTAATTAATTATTTTAATTCAAAAAATCATTTAAAAATCATCTTAAGTCCAAATAAATCAAAACAAATTGCAGAAAAATCCAGAAAAATTCTAGAAAATTCTAGAAAATATTTCTAAGTGTCTAGAATCTAAATAAAATATTTAACACAAAATCATCATGTGACCTTATAGTAAATTTCCAAAGCCTATAAAATATAATTTCTATAGGTTTAATTATATAAAAATTCCCAAAAATTCTAAGAAAATCCAGAAAAATTCTAGAAAATTCTAGAAAATATTTCTAACCTCCTAGAACCTAAATAAAAATAATTGTCTCAAAATAGTCCTAAATGACCTTATAGTAATTCATAAAAGTCAATAAAATAAATATATCTTTAATAAATAAATATCTAAAAATGTCTAAAAATCATAGAAAAATAATATAGCTATAACATGCTTATAAACCATATCTAGAGATCATATGACCACAAGATGGTCATAAATCACCTGTGGGCTTAGTCACAACTCCTATGATCATAGAAAAATTAAATGTAAACTAATCAAATAAAAAATAAAAAATATATCACAAAGTTTCGGGAAGAGGAGTTACAAATCTACCCACCTTAAAAATAATTTCGTCCTCGAAATTAAAATTTGGCTCACTAACAAAGAACCGCGCTAGTGTAACTAGGAATAGTTCAAAGAATACGCTATGTCACTACGGTGTCTCCTAATAACTCAAGTAATAATCAATCCTAAATAATTTGGTTTACTACATCTCTATCATGAAACTATTGATGGTTATCTCTAGTCGCTATTCTTGGTACCAGCGGTCTTACAATAATGATGTTGAAGGTTTGCCCTTCTAACCATATTATTGTCACAACTATATAAGTCTCATGTCACCTAATCAATCTAAGTGATACCTACCAATCTGTCTAATCCTAACTTTACAACTGATAGGGCATAATGCTAAATGGGCTGGGTTAGCCTATATTTAGGTTCTTCTAGTACATGGTCAGTCTCTAATCTAAAACTACTACTCTATTCTTGATCAAGCGACCATAAAGGACGTAACCTAGTATGATCATTTAGCCATTTCTAGAACGTCTACCCACCTTTGGTCAAACTACCTCATCAAACACATGATGCCCTATGGCATATGGCATCTTTAATTCCCCTTATCTATCAAGCAATCACAATACAATAAGCAAACTTACACTATAACTTAAGAATTCTTTTTAATAAATCCTATATAGCACGATTATTCGTCACTCCGAAATAGGAAGAGACGAGAATCAAGGATACGAGAAAGCAGAGTGTCACCCTCACTTTTCCAAGATAGGGGTAAAATGATAATTTTCCACTTTAGAATATTTTTGGAAATTTTATTTCATGAATATTAATATTTAATGATTATAGGAGTCGGGTTCGAATTTTATCGCATTCCGACTTAATTCGGGACCCGGGGAATTTTGACTTGAGTTGTATTTAACATGTTAATTAGCCATGGCCCACCTAAACTTAACTTTTAGGTTTAGGAGTTTAGAATAATCCCACATGAGTATTTAAGCTTAATTATGATTTTTATTTAGTTTTAACTAACCCCAAAACCAAGTTAGGAAGATAACTTAGCTTGTAAGTCATAGGAGGGGCAAACTTGTAATTTCAATATAGCCCCACACCCCCCTTTATTGGCCGGCCACCCCCTCCCCTTTTCTTCTTCTTCCACTTCAAATTTTCTTCTTCTTCTTCTTCTTCTCCAAGCTTTTCTCAAAAGTTAGAATAGGTTTTCCCTAGAAATCATCTCTAAATATATCATTTCTTCCCATTTTTCTTCCATACAAGTCTTCCTCTACCCCAAGTGAAGCTTCTCCAAGCTTTTGGGAGCAAGAAGTGAAGTGGGTGTGTCCTAAATAATTTGTTGTGTCGGAGCCGTGTCGGAGGACTTTCGAATAGGGAATCCATCTCCCGATAGGTACAACCTATCCTCTAATCTATTCTTTTCATCAAGTAATCTAGATTTGACCCCGTAGGATTGATTCCCGTGTTCGTATCCCTACTCGTGTCAAGTTTGAGTCCGTTTGGAGTGTCCTAGGAGAAGTTAGGATTTGTGATTGTGTCCTTGAGTTTCCCCAAATTTGGACACTTCTAGACTAAATTAGATTTGCATCTAAGTGGTTAGGCACTCTTAAACTTCAATTTGTATGTGTGTGTGTGTGTCCATGTGTGGGAGTATGTGTGTCCATATATAAATATATATATATATATATATATATATATATATATATATATATATATATATATATATATATATGTGTGTGTGTGTGTGTGTGTGTGTGTGTGTGTGTGTGTTAATATATATAGATATAGATTTATGTGTGTTAATATATATAGATATATATGTATATGTGTGTGTGATCATATATATATTAGTGTATGTGTATTTATATTAGGGAGGGGAGAATGAGAATCTGTATGTGTGTGTGAATTATATATATGAGAGTGATAGAGAGGATTATTAGAGAGATTGAGAGGGAGTTTAGAGAGGATTAGAGAGGGAAATAGAGGGAGAAAGAGTGTGAGAGGGAGGGGGGAATAGGAGGCATAGCAGCAGCAGCTAGGGGGCCAAGGGGCTGCCCCCCCCCAAATCAGCAGCAACAGTAGCAGAAACTGCAGCAGCAGTAACAGCAGCTTAGCAGCAGCAGTAGCATCCCAAACCACCCCCTTTAGGCCCCCATTTGACCCCCTAACCCCCCGTATATACACCCATATGTATACCTATATATAAACATATATACCCTATATTATCTATATATACATCTCTTTAGCCCATAAAACTAACCCCTAAAACTAGTCCTAAGTATAGGTTGAAAATAAGATTGAATGAGTGAGTGAATAGTTGAGTTAGTTTTAGTGAAGGGGTGATTTTGAGTTCCGTGATTCGGAACGCGTTGAAACTTGGAGGGGGCCTAGCTAATATGAATTAGATTTTGTGGGTAGGCTCCTAGGTGGAAATCGGGGCTTCGTGTGGGATTAGGAGAAGGGTATCGTACCGTACCATTATGTATATTGAGATATTCAAGATAACGGGTAAACGGGCGATACGGACCGTAAGATGGACTGGATGTCCACTTACCCTAGAGAACTGGTAGGTAATGATTGTATAGGCTAGTACCCTACTACCCTAGGAAGCCCGGGGAAATTCCTAAGGGAAGGCCACTTGGCGTCAAGTTAGAATGGTTTAAGGGTAAGTGTATTAAAGGGGTAACGGGTAAATTCAAAATACGGGGTTCGGGCATTCAGATTGACTTGAAACTTAGGTGACTTGTTAGGTACACCCTACAAATGTCATATTTGGATCGATTTTGGCTCGGTTGACCCAGAGTTGACTTTTTACCCAAAAGTCAACCATGAGTCAACTCTGTCTAAATTTGATCAAATCCAAACCAGAGTTGACCAGTTGACCAAAAGTCAACTGTTGGTCAACATTTGATCAGTTTGACCTAGGATTGACCTAGAGTTGACCAGAGTTGACCAAGATTGACCAGTTGACTAAAAGTCAACTGTAGGCAACTCTTGACCCGTTTGATTTGCTTTAACTTGTTTTGACTTACGATGACTGGTATGACCTAGAGTCGACTTAGTCTGACTTAGATTGACTTGATATGACTTAATTTGACCTAGATTGGCTTGATAGGACTTAGTGTGACTCAGTGAGACCTAGTTTGACCTAGATTTCATATCATTCTTTATGAATCATTCTTAACTTTGTTAAACCTAAATTAATATGCAATATCTCATCTTTAGGTCTCTGATTATCACTCTGAGCATTGATATACTCTACAGCTCAGGAAGCAGGCGAGTACATTCACTGATAGTTTTTATTGTCTTGATATTACTATATCCGATTCAGTTGTAGTGTCTTACTCGATTCCAGTCACGATAGTTCACGGACTAGTATACGTTGGATCATGACATGAGATGTTATTCCTGGATTTTCTTGGTATATATGTACATTTCCTGTCTTGTTCCCTGTACTTGTATAGACACCGATTTCTGAGAGGGAGTAGCTATCCTCTTAGGGAATCCTGTGTCATGACGTGTCATGTCCAGGTCCATTATACTACTCGGGGATAGGGAATTATTAGGGGCTATGTGATCAAAGCCCCATGTCACTATTTTGCTTATGCCACTCTCACCTCACGTAGGGTGTAGCAGATACCTCCATGTCTATGTTATCCAGGTTGGCCGGCATGACTTTTCGTTGAGGTCACCGCGGATTGCCGGGCCAAGTGGATAACCCTACCATGATTTCCTTGCCGATCACATAACGCTCTAATAATTCAAGGCACATTTTATATTTACTTATCTTATCATATATACTGTTCTGTTCTACATTTAGTACTTTCTCACCATGCTATGATATTCAGTTACTCACATGTTCTATATGCCTTTATATTGTACCTTGATTGGAGACTAAGTTTTGCTCGGGAGAAGGGTTACAATCCCGGTCCTTGTTTGGTTTAAGGGTTGTAGCTCAGCTTTCGAATGGTTTCCAAGTTTTCATATCTTTGTCTTGTATTCATTATACTGTCTCTTATAAATTTGTCAATTCACATGGAACTGCTGTTAGTGCTTGTACTTGCTCATTTTCCTGACAGGATACCGTTATGATATATTACAGATGACTCTGAGGCAGTATACTCGACCTATTATGGGCTCGAACTAGATGGAGTAGTCCAGGACCGTGGCCTTATAGTAGAGCCACTAGACTTTGTACTCCCAGAGTAGTGTAGGTTAGCTAGGTTTGACTGGACTGCGATCCAGCTAGCATTATTAGACTGTAGCTCCTATGTTATATTTTGAGACCCTGTGATGTTGTATATATCTGGGCTTGTGTTGGATCTTGGACTTATTCCCTTTTCATCTATCATATGTTTCCTTCTGTGCTCTACCGTAGTTTTATTCTGTGATTGAGACTGTATTGCTATGTCACCTCCACTCGGAGTGTATATATATACAGGTACCTTTATACTGTTAGTCGTAGTATTTACAGACCTTATATACAGCGTTCTACCGTCGATACTGCGGTAGGCTGGACGTAACCACGTACTCGTGCCCCTAATCAGGGTGCGGGTCGTGACACATTTTTGTGGTGGCCCATGCAGGTCCGGTGTCGCAATTAGTGCGATCTCGTAATGGTGCTCGACTTAGAGTACTAATTACGAGCCTACAATTAGGACGTAGGACCTAGGATATGATAGGAGTTTCTCAATCACACCTAGGAAAATTTTTCGATCTTTTAATTATCATGATTACTCTCCTTGTATTAAATTAACTGTCCTTCCTTGATAATATCTTCATGTGTCATATTGATCTTTTGTTTTAATTCGTCTCCAGGATGACGAAGACGCACCCGCAGGCCAATAGATCGAGTAGCTTGCCCGAGAGATCTGACCAGGCTGAGGAGGAGGTTCACGAGACTGCCCCCAGTGATTCCACTATCCCGGAGGCCCTGGAAGTTGCACAGGGAGGTCTACCACCTCCACCCCAGAGGGTTTCGGTTGCCGTTCCAGAGATACTGCCGCCACCACCTCCGATACCGACGGATACACACCACATGTTCCTTCTTCTTCAGCAGATGATGGAGACACAGCGAGCCCAGGCAGAGGCATCGCAGCGCCAGACGGAGGCGTCACACCGTCAGATTGAGATGCTGAGGCAGAGCATGGAGAACTCGTATCAGCTTGCACTAGCAGCCGTGGAGAGAGTGGCACCGGGTATGGTACAGGGCCCTACTGGCCAGCAGCCGTACCAGCAGCAGTCCAGGCCGGGGACAGTATAGACTTTAGGAAGATGAGATCCAGGGGCTTCATGGGCACGAAGGGCATCCTTTATGCAGATGACTGGCTAGAGGACGTACAGCAGAGTATGGAGCTAGCAGTGCTTCCTAGAGGACTTTGGGTTTCGGCCGCAGCCAGCCGATTCTTCGACATCGTACTGATATGGTACCACACGGATCTTCATGCATCGGTAAGAGGGCTAGCATGGGAGGACTTCCGGAGGCTCTTCAAGGAGAAGTTCTTCTCGGACGTGGCTCTTACAGCATTGGAGGGCCAGTTCGTGGGTCTAGTGCAGGGGAACTCGTCGGTGGACGAGTATGCAGCAGAGTTCTTCTGCCTTAGCAGGTTCACTCTCGATATGTTCCAGGATGAGGGGCAGAAGGCTCGTAAGTTCCATAGGGGACTTATTCATGCGGTGTGCACCCGCACCTCAGGTCGCCGTGATGCGACGTTCGATCAGATATTGATGGACGTACAGATTGCAGGGAAGGACTTTGGCCTCAAGCCGAAGAGGAGCGGTGATACCATGGGGGCGAGTTCCAGTACGGGACCGGCCAAGCGCCCCCACTTTCAGCCTCAGCAGAGGCCATTTCCAGCAGCCTTTGTTACAGATTCAGCAGGCACCAGCGCGTGCCCAGCAGCACCAGGGACAGGGCCAGAGATCGGCTACTCGTATGGCTTCGACGGGAAGCCGGGGCACACTAGAGAGGCTTGTAGGAAGAGGTTGGGCGTCTGTCTATACTGTGGGGCGTCTGACCACCAGCTGAGGGATTGCCACGCTAGTGGAATCCGAAGAGACCAGGACAGAGTGCAGTAGGCTAGAGGAGGCCAGCAGAGGAATGCTTTCGCCATGACAGTTGAGCCCACTCAGGCAGTAGTAGAGCAGATAGCAGGTTCCAATCCTTCGATCTCATTTTCGCGTTTGCCTTCTTATAAACTGTCTTGAAATTCGATTCCATCTGTTCCTTGATCGTTTGAAAAAAATTTCTTGTGATGTGATTTCCTTCTAAGATAAGTCGTATGGGCTAGGTCGCCTCGATTATGAGATTTTAGAATACTCTAGGGTCATGCTAGCAGGCATAGTGAGGACATATAGTCGGATTATGGTCGTATTTCTCGGGG
>JANAVB010036761.1:0-22879 GCA_029216955.1 Iris pallida | reverse complement strand
GTTGACAGGCCATACACTGTGACACAAACGTCGCCACGGTCTTTCTTCATGCCGTGCCACCAAAAGGTCGTGTGCAGGTCCTTATACATTTTGGTACTCCCGGGGTGCAACGAGTACTTCGCATAATGGGCCTCCGTCAGAATCTCCTTTCTAAGTTCAGCATGGTCCGGCACGTATTTCCTCCCCTTCATCCGCGTCATTCCGTCCTCGTTCACCACAAAGTCGGTCGCCTTTCCCGTCGAAATCGGCTCGTGCATCTTCTTCAGGAATGGGTCGTCCTCCTGTGCGGTCTTTATTTTGTTGTGCAAGCTTGACTCAAGGTGCAATTGGGCCAATCGTGCTCCACGGTAACGGATTCGGAGTTCGATACCCATCTCCGCCAAGTCTCGCTGTATGCTACGGTTGATAGACAAGCACCCTGCAAACATTCTACTCAGCGCGTCTGCCACAACGTTCCCCTTACCTGGCGTGTACTCGATAGTCAGATCGTAGTCTTTGATGAGTTCGAGCCAACGCCGCTACCGTAAGTTCAGGTCCCGTTGAGTGAAGATGTATTTGAGGCTCTTGTGGTCCGTATAGATGCGGCAAGCTACACCATAAAGATAGTGCTGCCATAGCTTCAACGCGAACACAATAGCCGCTAACTCAAGATCATGCGTAGGATAATTTTTCTCGTGTTGCTTCAATTGTCTCGAAGCAAACGAAATCACCTTATCCCTTTGCATAAGCACGCATCCCAAACCCGTCCGTGATGCATCGCTAAATATCTGAAACCCTTCTGGCCCGTCCGGAAGTGCAAGGATCGACGCTGAGACGAGCCGTTTCTTCAACTCTTGGAAGCTCGATTCGCAGGCGTCGTTCCACTCGAATGCCACTCCCTTCTGGGTGAGGCGAGTCAGAGGCGACGCAATTTTAGCAAAATCCTTCACGAATCTACGGTAGTAGCCCGCCAAGCCGAGGAAACTTCGGATGTCGCCTGCTGAGGTAGGCCGCTTCCATTCGACTATTGCTTCAATCTTCTTTGGGTCCACCGTGACGCCTTCAGCGGAGACAACGTGCCCAAGGAACGTCACGCTGTTCATCCAGAACTCGCACTTGCTTAGCTTGGCGTAGAGTTGATGTTCACGTAGAGTCTGTAGCACCGTCTTCAAGTGTTCCACGTGCTCGTCCTTGCTCTTCGAATATATGAGAATGTCGTCGATGAATACAATGACAAATTTGTCTATGAACGGTCAGAACACCCGGTTCATTAGATCCATGAACGCGGCAGGAGCGTTGGTCAAGCCGAAAGGCATGACTAGAAATTCGTAGTGACCATATCGGGTTCGGAAGGCGGACTTCGGCACGTCTTCGGACTTGATCTTCAATTGATGGTCGCCTGAGCGAAGATCAATCTTGGAAAACACCGTCGCCCCTTGCAGCTGGTCAAACAGTTCATCTATTCTCGGTAACGGGTACTTGTTTCGTACCGTGGCTTTGTTGAGTTCCCGATAATCGATGAACAGCCGCATCGATCCATCCTTCTTCCTCACAAACAACACTGGGCACCCCACGGAGAGACACTAGGGCGAATGTATCTGCGATCCAGTAACTCTTGTAGTTGTGTCTTTAGTTCCTTCAGCTCTGCCGGCGCTATTCGATAGGGTGCTTTGGATATCGGTCGGGTGTCCGAGAAGGTGTCGATGCTGAATTCTATCTCTCGGTCCGGCGGCATCCCTGGCAACTCATCTGGGAACACATCAGGAAATTCTGCTACGACTTCAGTCTGGGCCGTGCTTGCAATCTCCGTTCTTGTGTCTCGAACTGATGCTAGGTATCCGCTGCACCCGGAATGCAACATACGCCTTGTCGAAATTGTCGATATCACCATTGCCGACTTTGATGCTGCTCCGTACGAATAGGAGAACTCGGTTTTGCCCGGAAGGCGGAACACAACTCTCTTCTCCGCGCACTCGATCGTTGCGTGGCATGCACCCAACCAATCCATGCCGAGGATTATATCATACTCCTTGACGTCGAGGACGATAACTTCCAAGGATAGATTCCTTCCTCCGATGTATATGTAACCGTCCCTACAAATATGAGTGGCAGGCATATCTACTCCCGATGGAGTGCTAACGCTAAGATTCATATCTAAAAGTTGCATAGGTAATTCATTTTCTTTTACAAAGTCGGCAGATATGAAACTATGCGTTGCACCCGAATCGAACAATACTCTAGCAGGCATATTGTTATAGAGTAGTATACCTGTCACGACAGTGTCAGACGCATAGGCTTCGTCCTGCGTTAGTGCGTAGACTCGGCCTTGCGCCCTTTGGCAATTTTGTGGGTTCACGGGCACCGCGTTTGCGCCATAGACGGGAGGTGCCCTGTTCTGGTTCTGGACGTCCCTTGGTGGATGTTGGTTCGCCCTCCCCATTCGACAATCTACCGCCTTGTGACCTAGCTGGCCACACTTGAAGCATCCTCCTCGGTAGTCGACCGCCAGATGTCCCATCTTGCCGCAGCGATGGCAACGTACGCCCGGGTGAGGCCCCCGATACTCGGTCGTGTTCTGGCACTTTGGCACACCAGATCCTCCCGCGTCGTTAGGACGCTTGTTGAAGTTGTTGTGGATGCTTGATCCGCCCTTCTGCGACGCTCGACCGAAGACCCGCTCCATATCAAGAGCGGCGTTATTTGATTCCCTGTACGTCTGGCATCTCTGGTTCATGACGTCCCGATACAAATCTTCGTTTAGGCCTTACTGGAAGCGCTCGCACCATGCCTCTGCGTTCGGCAGAAAAGCCCCAGCAAACTTTGCTAGCTTCGCGAACTTCGCATCGTAGTCTTCAACGGACAAGTTTCCTTGCTTCAAGGACATGAATTCCTCTTCCTTCTGTCGTCGAAGGGCACGAGGAATGTATTGCTCGAGGAAGGCCCGTTTGAACGTCTCCTACGAGACCTTGGCGCTGGGGTTGGACCCTTGGAGTTCCTGTTTCTTTGCCTCCCACCAGTCGTAGGCCCTCAAGTTGAGCTGTAATGCTGCGCACTCGACTTTCTTGGACCCCTTGATGTTGAGGAGAGTGAACAGACTCTCAATCTTTACTAGCCACCCCATGACTTCGTCAGGCTCTGCTCGACCGTTGAAGTCCGGCGGGTTCATTTTCTTAAACTTGGTCATCTTGAGCAGGGAGGAGGAAGACACATGTTTTATCTTTTCGGCTTGCACTTCTTCCTCGGACATGACGGTCGTCGAGTTCTGTTGCGTCGCTATGGTACTCACGATCCTGGTCAGGGCGTCCATTTGCTTTTGTTGGGCGCTGACTTGGGCCTGGATCTGTTCCTGCAGCTGTCGTTGCTGCATCTCTGACTGACGTTGTTGGAGTTCCATGAGGCATAGTAGTCGCTCCATGGTAGATTCGCTAGGCGTCGCACCCTCGGTGCTATCCGTGCTAATCAATGTGGGGAAACCCAGTCTTTCCGTCATTCCTACAAAATTAAGCAAACCCGTTAGTATTCTCAAAATATCTACGGGCTTATATGTATGGAACGATTATTTCAGGCCGTATATGTCGAAAAGCATAATTTTTGAAAAATCGTAACGGCATCATCTAAAGAAAGTATTTTGGAAGGTCCGAGGTGTGAACCTAGCTCTGATACCAACTTGTCACGCCCCGACTCGCCGAATCGGTCGCCATCGCCTTGACTCGATATAAATCGATCCCCACGGGTCGGGACGTGATGCCGTGCAAGTCTTTATTAGACTTGCACAAGGCAAGGATGTGCGCTTGGAAATTCCTTTTGACTCGACGCGTTGAAATTAAACAGTACAGAGAGTTGAAAACATAGCATTGGAAGAAACTTAACTTTTCATTCATAAACTTGCAAAATATGTGCAAGGTCATATTTACATTACATATGCCGTTGCGGCTACATCTTTGAAACACAAAAGAAAGCTATCGACAAGCTCGCCTTGAAATAATCCTCGGCGTTCCATACATTCATGCCCCTTTATACATTTGAACAAAAGCCTTCGGTCTGAATTGGGCATCAAAATACTTCAAAATAGGAGAGCTTCGTGCCGCCTCCCGTTCTTCAGCTCCAGCTTAGTCTCGAGCTCCCGCAGCACGCTCGTTACCTGGGGAGTTGGGGGTTAGCACACTTGCTAGTGGAGGGGACGAACCCACTCGTCTAAACCGACACTGCTTATTAAGGATTCAGGCATACGAAGTGATCTTTCTATTTAGAACTATATGTGTTGCAGTTCATATCGAAGGCACATTTTAAACGATAACAACATAACCCATTTAAAGGCATTCTTACCACGGACGTGCTCCTTTCCTGCACAAAATATACATGATACTTACCACCTGCACAAGACAATAGGTGAGCATGCAATCTATCCTATATGCGATCATTGGTGATATCGACACCAAGAAGGACGATTACGTAGCCTTGCGATGCACCCTCCAGTCCAGGTAGCGAGCCTAACTGGAGATCTCGCAATGCCTCGCGCCGAAGCACGATTTCCATAATTTCCTCCTAGGCCGATTCGGTCCCAGGGCCCCGGGTACCGTCTCGAGGAAAGCTCACCTTGTGCACAAGTCGTCCTTGACCATGCGAATGTATGAACAGTTTAATATGTATGAAGTAAATTGCATAGCGTAACCATTATCGAATCACATAATCATTCCTACTCGCGCAAGGGTCCCTTCCTCCGAAACCGTACGTTCTGATTTAGCGTCCCGTAGGTGTTTTCCATAAATAAATTCACTTTATTTATTGTGTTTCTGGGAAAATTACAACTGTAGGAATCCGATCTAGAAGACGATCGCTTTATCCCTTGGACTATGCGAAGAAGAAAAGCTCTCAAAATTTTGACAGTAAGTTAGATAACTATGTATCTGTACAATGAATGAGAAAAGAACTCTATTTATAGAGTCAAAAATAACTGAAAGAATAACTGTCTTCACAACCTGTGCCTAGTTGAAAATCACGCAGGATTTAACATACGCAAGGTTGTGAGCAGTTACTGGACGTGGCCTGTAACTGTTGGACACATGGCAATCATGCATAAGTCGTGTGCAAGTTATAGGACACGCAGCCGAGAGATCAGTGGCATGGCTGCCACGTACTCCAATTTGATGAAATCCACGCAGACTTGTTGAAGACGAAATCCACGCAGACTTGGGTCAGAAAGCTTCAACATCCACGCAAACTTGGGGCAAGAAGCTTCAGAATCCACGCAGACTTGGGGCAAAAAGCTTCACAATCCACGCAGACTTGGGTCAGAAAGCTTCAACATCTACGCAAACTTGGGGCAAGAAGCTTCAGAATCCACGCAGACTTGGGGCAAAAAGCTTCACAATCCACGCAGACTTGGGTCAGAAAGCTTCAAAATCCACACAAACTTGGGGCAAAAAACTTCAGAATCCACGCAAACTTGAGACAGAAAGCTCAAAATACACGCAGACTTGAGGAAGGAACATATAAGTTCAAAATACACGCAGACTTGAGCCAGAAGGCTCAAAATATACGCAATATTGAGGCAGGACTGCCAGCTGTCTTGATTCGACGTTCCTCGACTGACACAAAATCTTTGACAGTGATTGCTTTTGTCAGTCGTATTAAATGACAAGAAGCTCTTTTGGTACGCCAACTTGGTGAAGGCTGAGTCTTGTTGAAGAAGATTTCAAAAGTCACGCAATAGTCGGCTGTGATCTCTTGAATTCCGTGCATACGTGGCATACGAGAAGATATTCTTCGACTCTCGTGCTGTCAGTCTTAATGACACTCTGACAAAATGATGAGCTGTCTCCCAGAGTAACTTTTCAATATTGTCTTGATCAACTCAGCGTGACTTTGAGACTTTGTCCTGATCAACTCAGCGTGACTTTCATTTTTAAGGCCTACAAAATCCCCTTCAAAGTTTTCGAAAGTTGAAAAAGACTTTCAAAATTTCGAAATACTTTGAAAATAGAACATCCAAATGAACTTATTAAATGTCATGATGACTCTTCATTTTTCGAGACTGATTGAATCTAATTTATGGTGGAATATGAACCGCTGGCGAACTCTTTTATATAAACGGAGAGAAAATTCAGCTTTGATATTCATCTTACGTCAACATGACTCCGAAGAAAGAAGCTGAAGAAGAAGCAAGAAAGTTGGGTTTCTGTGCCCATGGCGACCCTACTCTCGGGGGTAAGGAACCGGAGCCTTTAGTTTTCGAGTTCAAAGATGACCCTACTCAACTAGCCAAGAACTTCCTGAGCCACTTTGGTCTGGACGGCTCATCTTTTTCAAATGGGCGCAGCCTCGCAGAGCAGCGTGAAACACTCAATGTTCTGTTACATCGTATGGGAGTCACTAGTGTAGAGGAATTGGGTGTCAAGCTTAGTCGCTTCGAAAAATAGAGCGTGTCTTTTCATGCTTCTGTTTTCTATAAAAAATGTTGCACTTCTTTTCCTATGTAAGGTCATCAGTGCCTCTTTGTCTTTGCTTTGAAAAATGTGGTACAACTTTGTGCTGAAAGCTAGTTTTACTCCGAACATTGTGCACCAATGAAGAGCCTTAGGCAGCACTCTTTGAATATTTCCAATGTTGTGTTGTCTTCCAAAGCACACGTGACACTCATTCCGTGATTATGAGCGCTTTTTACTCGGATCTTTCCAAGAATAGGCTTGCACTTCGACCCTTTTTAAATAGATAGCTAAGTTTCACGCATACTCATCCCTCTATTCTTCTTCTTTTGAGAATGACCTTTTTGCAAGATTCTATTCTCAACAGGAAAGCAATGCTTTCTGATGTTGCATTTTTGTGCACTATGTCATCAGACATTGGTTTGCCAATCTTTAGCGCCAAACCGTTTGATCTTGATGGTGAGTCCAACATAGTATGCGTACCACTTTTCACTGTTGAAAATAAGCTTTTGTTTCTGACTGAACAGGGTGCGCCTGTCTTTGTTTGGCCAGTGCACGCCTAATGATAATGGCATTTCTGTTGATTAATTTCTTTTTTTTGCTGTTTTTTGCAGGAGTTTGGCTGAAAATTCTTTTCAGAACTGGCATTGGCGATTTGGATGCTGTGGAGAGTATTCTTCTGACACCAACATCAGGGAGCTCATACGCTTTTGACGCGCAAATCAGACAACTCAAAACTCTTCGTGGGATAGAAGGGTCTTCCTCCGAGGGTAGGAAGAGCCTTTATACACGGAGAGTTGGACGGTGGAGTCAACTCTACCCCGAGAAATCGGGTAGTAGAGTTCCTTTCACGGCAGAACTAGGAATTGTATCCCAATGATGGATACGTTCCTATCTCCTCTGAGAGGCCGCTCCTAATCCACCAGTTGTATTGGCAGCAACACGCCTTCGTGCTGCCCTACTCTGTGGTTCTCCTCTCGTCTGAGAGATAAGACCAGAGTTTGATTCCTGCTGGATAATCAGGAATTGCCACCAACAACGAACCCGCCAGAGAAGATCAAAGAAGAAATGGATCTCCATTAGATTATTGTTGTGTACATGGAATGAAAATCCAAAATTGTAATAGATTTCCATTATGATTTGTAAGAAAGTCTAAGAAAATGTAATAGACTTTTTATGATAAAATGAGAGTGGAAATGATAATTCTTCTATGCTCAATAATTTGTATTTATTTGCATGAATTGTGGACATGATAAACTTTTCTGATTTAGAGTATTTAATACTATCAGAGGTAATATGGACATGATAATATGTAGGAACTCAAAAGAAAATAGATTGATTTCTATGCAGAGGTCAAAAATAGAAAATGACAAATGAGCAGGTAGATTCGGCATTTATCCAGAGGTTATGAAAACGTGATAAATAACGAATCCCCATAATAGAAGATTATGAACGGACGAATCGTCAGATGAATGTAATAAATGAACGAATGAACCGTCGGATGAATGTAATAAATGAACGGATGAACCGTCAAGCATTAATGAATGTGTGAACCGTCGGATGAATGTGACGCTTCATTATTTGAAGAACTTCTGCCTATAAATATAGCAGAAATCTGACAAGAACAAACACTTCTATTCTTCAACATAAAAATGTCATCTGAAGAAGCATCCAAGAAAACTGGAATCGCCCTGAAGGTTCAGAAAGGCACTGAAGAACACCCTGCTGATCCAGTTCAGCCGAAGGAAGTAGAAGTAGGCAAAGGTTCGTCTGCACCCAAGCCACCAAGGGACATTCTGGACTTCCTGCTCAAACCAGGAAGGACTGAAGAAGAAGAAGCCATGAGGATGGCCGCTTGCAAGTTCCTCGTGGGTTCCAGCAAGGAGGTTCTCGGCTCTTTTGCTGACCGTATTTTCGAGAAGGACGGCAGTGGCCCGCGTCCAAATGTAGAGAAGGATGATAGTGATCTTCCCTAATATCATGTACTATGATTCATGATTAGAATAAAATAAAATTTTATTTATAAACGTGAACTTGTCTGATGATTTACAAGTATTTACATTTATACATAATACTTTTTAAGGAATTTGCCATTAATAGGCATCATAACTTTTCGACCATCCAGTTCTGAGAGTTGATAAGCTCCATTTGAGAAAACTCTGCTTACAACATATGGACCTTCCTACTTTGTGTCAAATTTGCCCTTGCTCATATGAGTCATAGTCATAGGACGTCTGACTGTTAGAACAAGTTCTCCTTTTTGATACGCTCGAACTCTGACTTTTTTATTAAAAGCTTTTGAAATTCTAGCTTGATAGAATTCGATGTTTTGTTGAGCAGATAATCGCTTTTCATCCAAAGCTTCTAATTCCTGAAGTCGAAGACGATCATTATTCTCGGCGGTGAGTTCATTAGCGATTGCTATCCTTAAAGAAGGAATTTGAATCTCTAATGGAAGAACAGCTTTGCATCCATACACCCAAGAGAAAGGTGTACATTTAGTAGCATTACGAACTGTAGTACGGTAGGCCCATAAACATTCACCGAGCTTCTCACTCCAATTACTTTTGTTAGTAGAGACAAACTTCTTTAGGAGTTTGATGATGGTCTTGTTGAAAGCTTCTGCTAATCCGTTAGCCGCTGGATTGTATGCAGTAGAAGCCACATTGTTGATCCGGTGATCGTCACAGAATCGAGTAAATTTCTGGCTGACGAACTGTGGTCCGTTATCATGAATAATGCGTCGAGGAACACCAAATCTGTAGATGTCGTGGTGTTTGATAAAGCTGATGACATTGGACGTCTTGACTTCAGATAAAGGAATGGCTTCGGCCCATTTGGAGAAATAATCGGTTATTACGAGAATAAACCGATGACCTTTTGATGACGGCGGATTGATCGGACCAATAATGTCCATGCCCCAAGCTTCGAAGGGCCATGATGATGCCGTTGGATATCGAAATTCAGAGGGTTGATGAATAAAATCCGCATGGATTTGACAAGCTTTACACTTCTTTGTATATTCGATGGCAACTGATACCATAGTGGGCCAATAATAACCCATACGTCGAATACGGTCTTGAAGTTTTGGGCCAGGCTGATGTGCTCCACAAATTACATCATGTGCTTCACGGATGATTTGTTGAGCCTCATCACCGGCGACACATCGAAGAAGTAGACCGTCATAAGCTCGACGATATAAGGTCTTTGTAGTATAATTGTAATAGAATCTGAGTGATCGTCGTCTGATAGATGCTGCCTCACTCGGATTATCTGGAAGAATGTCATACAATACAAAATCTAAGAAAGGAAGTCTCCAATCTTTATCCGTATTCTGAGTCTCAGCTGAATTACTGAAGATGAATTCCATGCTAGAATCAGATGAAGATGATAATGATTTACGACTTAATCCAAATCCTCTTGTTGCTTTGACATCATGTGATGTTGATTCTTCAATGTCGACTGGAAGTCCTAAAGTCAGATTATTTTCAAGATGAAATAACTCTCGATTGCGGACAACAATCATCTGTTGTCGTCTAATCGGAATAGCTAACACCGCCGCAAGATTAGCAAGAGCATCAGCTTCTGTGTTACAAGCTCGCCTAACATGCTCGATGAAGAATTCTTCAAATGAAGAAGCCATAGATATAGCCGATCTATGATAAGAAACCAGATCTTGATGGCGAACTTCATAAGTACCCCTTATCTGGTTGACAATGAGTTTAGAGTCTCCATACGCCTCTAAATGTTGAATATTCAGATGTTTAGCAAGCTGAAGACCAATAAGCAATGCATTGTACTCAGCAGCATTGTTTGAACATAGCTGATCGAGAGAATAAGCTCTTTGGATAGCAAGGCCTTCTGGCGACACAAGAACAATTCCAACTCCAGCAACAATGTCACCATTAGGACCTATTCTTGAAGCTCCATCAAAGAATAGACGCCAAGTAGGATCTTCTTCAGCAATTTGGTTTGAATCTAGGACTTCATCTGGGATTTCATCATAGAGTTTTGAATCTTCTGGAATTGAATGAGCAGCCAGAAAATCAGCTAAAGTTTGTCCTTTGACTGACTTCTGAGGAATATAGTGCATATCATACTGAGCAAGTAAGATTCCCCAGTTAGCCAATCGAGAATTCAAAACACTGGGTTTTTTCATCATGACCCGTATAGGATTGATCCTGGAGATGACATGAATGGTCTGGCCAATGATATAATGTCGTGTCTTTTGAACAGCGAACATCAAGGCTAGACATTCTTTTTCGACCGGTGAATATCGAGGTTCAGCTCCGGTCATAGTACGACTGAGATAGTAAATGGCTTGTTCATGACCATTTTTATTCTTTTGAGCAAGCAATGCACCCAATGAATGACTCATTGCTCGGGTATATAGGAGGAATGGAATTCCTGAGACGGAAGGTACCAATACTGGAGGGCTCATCAGATATTGTTTTATATCATCGAATGCTTTCTGACATTCATCATTCCAGACAAAAGAAACACCTTTCTTCATAAGTTTATTGAATGGTCTGCAGCGTCCTGAAAGATTAGAGATGAATCTCCTGATATAAGCGATCCTTCCTTGAAATCCTCGTAGCTCTTTTAAGGTGCGTGGAGGACGCATCTCTTGGATGGCTTTGATCTTCTCGGGATCCACGTGTATACCTTTAGAGGTAATGAAGAAGTCGAGAAATTTACCACTAGAGACGTCTAAGAAGGACTTAGTAGGGTTTATCTTTAATTGATGCTTACACATTAGATCAAATATAGTCTTCAAATCTTGGATGTGATCCTCTTTTTGTCGACTTTTGACTGCAATATCATCAACATAGCATTCGACTGTTTTCCGCAGATGTTCACGGAATATAGTGCTCATAGCTCGTTGATAAGTTGCTCCTGCATTCTTGAGACCGAACGGCATAACCGTATAACAGTATGTACCAATCGGCGTTCTGAAAGAAGTGTGTTTCTCGTCATCTGGAAACATTTTAATCTGATTGTACCCAGAATACCCATCCATGAATGACATCCGTTCAAACCCACAGGTATTATTGATCATGACATCAGTAATTGGTAGAGGGAATTCGTCTTTAGGACATGTCGCATTGAGATCGCAGAAGTCTATGCATACTCTAATCTTGCCAGTCTTTTTAAGGACAGGAACTATATTAGCCACCCAATCGGGATGTTGTTCCTCTCTAATAAACCCAGAGGTCATGAGTTTATTGACTTCAGCTTCAATTGCATCCATGATGTCTGGACGAAATCGTCGCTGTTGTTGTTTGACCGGTTTAGCATTCGGCAAGATATTGAGCTTGTGAGTTGCGATTTGTGGATCAAGTCCTGGCATATCTTCATAACTCCAAGCGAAGACATCGATGTAGTCACGAATAAGTTTAATCATGTCTTGCTTATCAGTTTCTGAAAGACTTTCACTGATAAATATCGGTTTGGGAGATCCCTCTTCACCAACATCTATTTGAACAAGTTTGTCTTCAGTCGGAGGTTCCTTTTGCTCAAATCGGAACTCCTATTGATTATCTAACCTTTGAGCCCATTGTTCTGATTCAGGTGAGATTTCAAACTCATCTTCGTCTTCGTCACTTTCTTCAGAACGGTCAATGGAGACCATGTTGGAAGATAGAATGTTGCAGTAGAAATCACCGATACTCGTATTGGAATCCCAAGAGGTAGTACTAGAAGAATCAGATCTCTTATCTTCGTCAGATTCGGGATCTTCATGAACAATATTAATAAAAAGGAGTAGGAGCAGTATAGCCCAATCCGTATTTTGTTCTCCCATATTTCAGAGGAGGAATTCGGACAGGCATTTTTTTTCCTTTTCTACTGTTGAGGCCAGTTCTGAAGTCATAGCCCATATTTTTAATGATGTCTTTGGATTGCTGACTATAACGACATAGTTGTAATCTTCCAGTATCATCATTTTTGTCTTCATCTTCGAAATCAGAAGGATTTTGGGGCCCTTTGTAAAAGACTATTGGGATGTCTCCTAGCTTTCTGCTGGGAACTAGAAAGTATGAAGATTGTACTGATTCTAGGGATACATCTGTATGAACAGTCTGTACAACTCCTATGGTTATTGTGCTCAAGTCATCTAACAAATGTAAATAACTATGAACATAATTACACACATCAATATACTGCAAAGATGGAGACTTTTCATTAAATTTAAAAGCAGCAGTATTTACATTGGGAGAAGGCTGAGCCTTAGAGATCTTAGCCAAATCAATGACTAAAGGGGGAGAAGAAGAACGAGAAGAAACTTTGTTTCGATTAAGATCGATAACAAATGGCTCAGAAGAGGTGAGCTCCCTTAAAGTCTGAGATGGAAGAGTAGCCTGTCCTCCAACTGGGATTACTAGAGTATCCTGTTTTATATGTGAAGATACAGGAACTGTAGTACGCCCACTGACAGGAATGATCAGTGTATCTTGAGAAGACGACTGAGGTAATGGAGAAATCCGTCCACTCACTAGAATGATGAAAGAACCTTCTCCGGAGAATTTGGGAGATTGTTGTTGAGTAGTTCGACCTTTAACAGGGATTATTAAAGTCTCACTTTGTGAATCCTCTTTCTCCATAGCTTGTATCACCCTTGTATACTCTTCTTTATACATCCGGAAATCATTGAAATAGGCTTCAACCCCATGGAAAGGGTTTATATCAGCAACTTTCTTTTGTACTCTTCCATTGCTGTCAATGTATTTAAAACACTGATGAAGAGTAAAAGGCACCACATTATTTTCATGAAGAAAGGGCCTCCCCAAAAGAAGATTGTAAGATCCCACGATCTCGATCACATAGAAAGTGACTTTGGATCTGAAATCGCCTATCTGAAGTTTCAGATGAATCTTTCCCAAAGGCTCGCTTCTGCTTTGATTGAATCCCAGGATAGTAGTAACTGTCTTGGAAAGCTTGTGAAGTGGGATTTTTAGTTCATCCAACAAACTCTTTGGCATTATGCTTATGGCAGACCCTGGGTCAATGAGGATATGATCTATCTTCATCGTATCGATATAACCGGTATAGTAGAGAGGCCGATCATGTCGATTATCCTCCAGTAGCTTGTCATCTTGTGTAAAAGTGATATTTGGGATAATCTCCAATACACTGTTACAATGTAAGCAAGTGGCAGGTTCTGCATCTGGCTTTTTTAACTGTGCAAGACAAGAGTCTGCTTGAAGAAGTGCTTCACTTAACGTCTCCCGAGTCTCTTTAGAAAGACGTAGAAGTTCAAAGAGGGACATTCTAGCTGGAGTATTAGCAAGTTGAGCTAAAATATCGAAGTTATAAGGCTTCTGAAGCCCAAGAGGAGAGGACTTCTTGATTGGCTTATCAAACCGAGCCTGTTGTTTGCCTTTCTCAAGAGCTATGGGCTTGGAAGGAGCAGGTTCAACTGGTACAGTTGAAGGAACTGGTGCAGTGGATGATTCTTCTTCAGGAGGAACATTAGGAGCATCTTTATCAGTAGGAGGGATATCAGGAGTATCCTCAGGATTCTTGGAATAATCCTTTAAATAAGATTTCCCTGTTCGAGTAGCACCAGTAAGTGCTTCTTCTTTGTCTTTTGGCTCTATGTCAGGATTAGATCCGAGAGAAGTCATATGACATGACTTAACCTTTCCAGCCTTTTTAGACTTTCGAGAAGTAGTCTTTTGAAGAGGAGGAGATTCAAAATCTGCCACTAGATCAGGATGAATCCATATGATTTCTCCTGTTTCCATGGTGATCGGCACTAATCCTTCAGACTGTGGAGGAGGAATATTCACTATGTCAAGAGTTGCCTTGGGAATAGGAACGATCCCACTTTCCAGGAGTTGAGGAGAGAAATCTCCGAATTGCATAGAGACAACATTGGAGGTAACGGTTTTCTCTTTCGGAGTAAGAGAGATAGCTCCAGATTTAATCATTTCTTGGATCTTTCCTTTCAGTACATAACATGTACGAATTGTATGACCCAGCATTCTGTGGTATGGACAGTATTTAGGATGATCCGTCTTCCCAGCTTCATCAGGTTTCTTGATTTCAGGTAATTGTATTTTATTACCTTTCAACAGACATTCAAAGATACCAAGGACATCGTCGTCATCAAAAGAGTATTCTTCTTTAGGGCGAGGTGCTCTTGGTTGTTGAGTTGTAGAGGTAGGAGAAGTTTAAACATTTGATGCATCTTTGCTCTGAAGATTAACTTCAAGGGTTTCTTTTCCCTTACGAGCATTGGATTTAGCATTATTGTTAGTACCTTGACCTGTTTCTTTGGGAGTCATCTGCGCTCCTAAACCTTTAAAGGTTTCAGCACTAATTTTTGCGGCCTTGGTACTAACTATGAAGGAAGGCCAGTCTTGGAATTGAGTAGATCCTGTCCACATGCTGATGATGGGCAATAGATTTGATTTGAATGTGTCGATGGTAACAGCATCAGGAGTTCCAAGAGGCATCTTCAAAGCTTCTCTTCGAAACCGTTCAATAAAATCCTCTGTAGTTTCATTATTTTTCTGCTTGATTCTAATAAGAGCAGACATAGTCATGTCATTGAGCCCTTCATAGAACCGTTCAAGAAATATTTGTTTGAAACCGGCAAATGAGGTAATACACCCATCTGGGAGACTTCTATACCATTCATAAGCCGTTCCCTTGAGACATCCAACAAACACCTGAGTAAGGAGGGCGTCACTTGGTTGCAATTGGTCAGTCATCACTTCAAAGTGATTAATAAACTGACTTGGAGAAGTGGTTCCATCATAGAAAGAGATAGTAGGAGGCTTGTATTTAGGAGGGTACGATACTTGCTTCCATTCTATCGGATAAGGTTGCTTGATGCCTAACCTTTGTAAACCATCCTTCTGTTTGAATGCCTCGAATTGAGTTTTGAGATTCTTCAATTCTTCAGAGACAACTCCGGAAGATTGTGGAGTTGTAGCTTGTAGAGAATAGTTGGGAGGAGGAACAGCATTATAAGCACTACCCCCAGCTCCAGAGAGACTAGGATTTGGTTGAGCTGGTCCAGGAGTATTGGATTGTACTGTTGGAGGAACTTGTACTGGACTTACAACAGTGTCAATTGGTATAGCATCTGGTACAGTCTGTCAATTTTGCATCTGGGTTGCCATGAGTTCATACATCGACTTCATAGTATCAGCCATAGACTTCATTTGTTGTTCCAAAGAAGCAATTCTTTGTTCTTGAGGAGTCAAGGAAGAAGAAGGTTCATCAGTATTCCCATCAACCATATAAGTCGTGACTGTATGAGGGATTATTGATGAACTGGTGGATGTTGTATGTTCTGAATCATTACTTTGTGTGTCAAAGTCAATTATAGGAGAACTACCCCCAGTAGGAAGAGGTGGGAAGTTAGATTCTTCGAGAAATTCAGAATCATCTTCAGAAATCAAAGTCCTTTGACTAGAGGCCGGGACTCTTGCTCTTGTGCCTCTATATACTCCATCTGGACTATCATCTCTACCCCCAGTATTCCGAGAGGTCATGTTGACAGAAGCAAACAAAGGCTCATCTTCATCAGGCATAGGTTCACACTGAATCCGATTGAAGATAGATTGTCGTTTTGTTTGACATCTGTATTGCATTGTGACTCTTGGCTGGAAATCACATTTATGATCAACATAGTCCTGAACCATTGATTAACATTTGCATTGAATTATGACTCTTGGCTGGAAGTCACATTCAGCATGATCCATTGTCATAGAATTATTCCTTCTCTTCTGTTGAAGGTGTTCTCGTAAATCTGTCTGTGATGACTGAGGTACATCAGAGAACAATCTTTATGTATTTTTAGGAATATATTTCTTGTTCTTGGATTTTGATGGCTCTTGATTATATAGGGAGTGATTAATATGAGCCACATAATTTCTAGCATACTCTGCATCTGGATCTCTTATCTTTATTTCTGATTGGTGTGGTTTCTTAACACCTGAAGTCTTTCCCAAACGGGTTTGATTAAGTTTTGTTCTTAGATCAGTTGGAGGTAACACATTAGTTTTTGAAACTTGGAGTTTTCCTTCCATTGATCTGGATATTTGCAGAGAAGGAAGAGTTGAACCATCCCCTTGATTAGGAGTTGGTAACAGACCCACTTTTCTATACAGATTCTGTGCCCAATTCGAAGAAGTCGTAGAAGAAGACATTAAAGAATGTTTCTTCTTAGACTTATTCAAGTTTGGAGACATAGAATGTCCAGAAGGAAGAGTAGTCAAAAGACCATCTCCTTTTCTTTGATTAACAAAATTGTCAGTCAAAGCTGTTCCTGAAGTAAAAACTACAGGAGCAGAAGAAACAACTAAAGAATTATTTCTTTTCGAAGGGACTTTGTGTGGAAGACCACCCCCAGTTCTAGTAGAACTTGGCAAAGAAGAAGAGATAGCTAAAGAGCTATTCTTCTTAGATGAAATACACGCTGAAACAGACTTAGTTAAAGAACCAGTACTGTTAGCGTGGCTTTTGAATTTAGAATTACACGCTGGAACAGATTTGGCTAAGGAGCCAGTACTGTCAGCGTGACTTTTAGACTTTGGAAATACATGCTGGAACAGATTTGACTAAGGAGCCAGTACTGTTAGCATGACTTTTGAATGTGAGACTGCACGCTGGAACAGATTTGACTAAAGAGCCAGCACTGTCAGCATGACTTTTGACATTGAGATTGTACGCTGGAACAAGTTTGGCTAAAGAGCCAGTGCTGTCAGCGTGACTTTTGGGATTGAGATTACACGCTGGAATAGACTTGGCTAAGGAGCCAGTACTGTCAGCATGACTTTTGAATGCTGTCGTCTTTGAGTGCACAAGAGTGTGCGTGCTTGCAGTAGAGTCTTTGCCAGTATTAGGAGTAAACACTGTGGCAGAGACTTCACCATTGGCTACCAACTGATTCTTAGGGACATAGACAGAGCGTCCCTTCGACTTGGCAGTGGTGATGGAGGCTTAAGAGGGCTTGCCACCCTTAGCCCGCTGCATTTCTTCGTAGGCGAGTTGATCGAATTGGATCGATATCACCTTCTTCGTCGAGCCGACTGACGAAGTGTCGCATTGAGTTGTTGCCATCTCAGAAGAGGAGATGGTTTTCCCCAGCAGAGTCGCCAATTTGTTTTCCAAAAATAAATTTACTTTATTTATTGTGTTTCTAGGAAAATTACAACTGTAGAAATCCGATCTAGAAGACGATCGCTTTATCCCTTGGACTATGCGAAGAAGAAAAGCTCTCAAAATTTTGACAGTAAGTTAGATAACTATGTATCTGTACAATGAATGAGAAAAAGAACTCTATTTATAGAGTCAAAAATAACTGAAAGGATAACTGTCTTCACAACCCGTGCCTAGTTGAAAATCACGCAGGATTTAACATACGCAAGGTTGTGAGCAGTTACTGGACGTGGCCTGTAACTGTTGGACACATGGCAATCATGCATGAGTCGTGTGCAAGTTACAGGACACGCAGCCGAAAGATCAGTGGCATGGCTGCCACATACTCCAATTTGATGAAATCTACGCAGACTTGTTGAAGACGAAATCCACGCAGACTTGGGTCAGAAAGCTTCAACATCCACGCAAACTTGGAGCAAGAAGCTTCAGAATCCACGCAGACTTGGGGCAAAAAGCTTCACAATCCTCGCAGACTTGGGTCAGAAAGCTTCAACATCCACGCAAACTTGGGGCAAGAAGCTTCAGAATCCACGCAGACTTGGGGCAAAAAGCTTCACAATCCACGCAGACTTGGGTCAGAAAGCTTCAAAATCCACGCAAACTTGGGGCAAGAAACTTCAGAATCCACGCAAACTTGAGACAGAAAGCTCAAAATACACGCAGACTTGAGGAAGGAACATATAAGTTCAAAATACACGCAGACTTGAGCCAGAAGGCTCAAAATATACGCAATATTGAGGCAGGACTGCCAGCTGTCTTGATTCGACGTGCCTCGACTGACACAAAATCTCTGACAGTGATTGCTTTTGTCAGTCGCATTAAATGATAAGAAGCTCTTTTGGTACGCCAACTTGGTGAAGGCTGAGTCTTGCTGAAGAAGATTTCAAAAGTCACGCAATAGTCGGCTGTGATCTCTCGAATTCTGTACATACGTGGCATACGAGAAGACATTCTTCGACAGTCGTGCTGTCAGTCTTAATGACACTCTGACAAAATGATGAGCTGTCTCCCAGCGTAACTTTTCAATATTGTCTTGATCAACTCAGCGTGACTTTGAAACTTTGTCCTGATCAACTCAGCGTGACTTTCATTTTTAAGGCCTACAGTAGGCACCAAATTCCCCGAGGCATGATGTACCGCCACCAAGGTTTTCATCGTTGTGTTTTGCATGGCATGAATATATTCTATCTCTTTCTTAGAACTTTATCTTTTCTCTACTTAGTGTAACTTATGGTCTTAGAGTTAACTTCTCTAGGTTGATATATTATCCCAAGCTCTTGATCTTAGTGGCAAGCATACATCCCGTTAGTATCATTGGTTTGAACGTTGAACTTTAAGAATTTAGTTGGCAGGAAGGAGTAGAAAAGAAGGGGCCGAAGAACCACCCACCTAAGGAGATTGCACCGAGAGTAGAAGAACGCTTCACGACGATCAAGCGTCAGTTACACGAACTCCTGCAATGGCACGAGCATCGAATTAGAACCCTTCCTTCAATCCTTCCTTCGAAATTCTCAAGGACGCATTCAGAAATCGACGCGAAAGCACACTATCAAATCCACGCAACAATTCATTCAGAAAGCCAAGAAAACCAATAAAACCAACGGCAGACGGGTTGCGTCGCTCCCTTTAGAGTTCCTTCGCCAAGACGCCGCCTACCGCATCTAGGACTCATTCCAACAGTAGTCGATCCATTAGTTGGAACGGTACTCATATCACTCATCCAAATCGATTTTATGATGCCATGGTTTTTGTATACCCAACTCGTCGCCGAGTCAGACTAGCCATCTATGTTCCCGACCATGTCTGACTTGGCACGAGCCTATTACATAGTGCTTCGCCCCAACGGGAGCGGGGCACTACAACAGCAGCAAACACCCCCTCCCTTTTTCTCATTGCAAGAAAAACTCTCTCTTCCTTTCTCTCATTCTACAATGATCCCTTTCTTTCCCCTTTGGATTTTACGCTCAAAAGTAAGTCAAATCTCTTCTAATTCTCTTCCATACTCTAGATCTCTCCCTAATCTTGGTGCTAACCCTTGTTTATCTCTTATTTGTGATTTTTATCTAAGTAGAACCTAGCATGTAGGGGTTGGAAGCTTAGATTTGGCTCTTGACCTAAATAAAAACTAATTTTAGGGCTTTTTCTTGGGATTCCAACTCCCAAGAGGTAAACCCTAACTCTAAATCTTGTAATTGCTCCTAATTAATGTTATTTGAATATTACAGGATACCCGAGGAGTAGGACAACCCATTAGAAGAGGTTTGGAACCCATTGGACTCAATTCGGGACTTTCGGGCCAGGTTTAGTGCCAATTTTGGGGAAAACCCTAAATTGACATATTTGGGTGATACCCCTAGCCTAATTAGACCTAATTAGGTTAGTTTGGGTGAGATGAGGCTAGGTGCATGTCCATATTTGGATACGTGGGGTCGTTTTGCGAGAAATCATAAAATAGACTTTTTCGGGGTTTTCGGGTTCCAACACACGGATGACTTTTGCACCGACACTAGAATTGGCAAGCTAGTACTTAGAATAGGTTCTAAACATTATTTAGAACTCGTGGGTAGAGTTTGGATCGAATCCGGATAGCTTTTGGTGTCCGTGTCACGCGGTATCGCGAATCAGATACCCCGAAGTCGCCAGAATGGCCATTCGGGCCTCGTTTCTCGTTTCCACTCGCATGTGCGAGTTAGATTGCTTGTGTGGGGCACGTGTCTAGGCCCTAGAGGGTAGAATTTCAAAGATTTGGGTATTCAGATAAGGTTTGGGTCATTTAGGAGTATATGTATGTGTGTGTATATGTGTGTGTGTCCACATATATGTGTGTCCATGTGGGTGAGTGTGTGTATCTATTTATGTAGATATGAATCTGTGTGTGAGTGTGATATATATATATATATATATATATATAGGAGAGGGATATACATATATATATGTCACCCCCAGTTTTCGAATTAGGGGTATTTTCGTCATTTTCCAAGTTTTATAATTTTTAGGAATTTTATTTGATTTTATATGATATTTAGGGATTTGTTTGATTTAGTTTGAGTTGTATCCAATTCGGACTTAAGTTGGAGACCCGGGTAGTCTGGACCATAGTAGGACCCGCATACTAGCTGGGCTTGGCCCACAAGCCATCCTAACTAGGCTAGAAACCATAAAACCTACTTCCATGGCTTAATTAGTCATTTTAGAGGCTTAATTGGTTAATTAGAGTTAAGCCGAAACAAACCGAACCAAACCGAATTCAATTCAAACCAAACCAAGTCTATTGGGTTTGGGGGCTTATTGGATCACCACCCAAACCCAATAATCCCCCCTCCCCCATGGCCGGCCAAGTAGAGCACCCCTCCCCTTTGCTTCATCACAAAGCAACCTCTCTCTCTCTCTCCTCATTTCATTTACTTTTCAAAGCTTCTTCTTCTTCCTCAAGCAAAGCCATTAGGTAAGCTCATTACTTCCCCATTAATTCCTCTTTAGCACTTATTGCTTTCACAATAAATGTAGAGGAGATGATTCTCCACATTTTGCCCATAGATTTCATAGGTTTTCCTAGAAATCTAGGTTAGAGATTAATTGGGGTATTCTTAATTAAAATGGAATATATATATATATATATATATATATATATATATATATATATATATATATATATATATATATTTTATATATATATATATATATATATATATATATATATATATATATATATATATATATATATATATATATATATATATATATATATGTGTGTGTGTGTGTGTGTGTGTGTGTGTGTGTGTGTGTGTGTGTAAAATATATATATATATATATATATATATATATATATTTTTAAATATATATATATATATATATATATATATATATATATATATATATATATATATATATAAAAAATATATATATATATATATATATATATATATATATATATATATGTCAAAAAAAATATATATATATATATGTAAAAAAAAAACAAAAAAAAAAAATATATATATATATATATGTGTGTGTGTGTGTGTGTGTGTGTGTGTGTGTGTGTGTGTGTGTGTGTGTGTGTGTATGTATTTATATATATGTATTGTTTGTGTGAGAGTGGTGTTTGTGTGAGAGAGTGGTGGTGGTGTTTGTGTGAGAGTGTGTGTGTGTGTGTGTGAGTGTTTGTGTGAGAGTGTGTGTGTGTCTATATATATATATTTATGTGAGAGTGTGTGTGTGAGAGTGGTGGTGGTGTTTGTGTCTATATATATATATATTTATGTGTGTGTGTGTGTATGTATTTATATATATAGATATGTGTGTGTGTGTATGTATGTAGTTATATATATAGATATGAGTGTGTTGTGTGTATATATATAGATATATATATATATATATAGATAGATGGTTAGAGGATTATATATATATATATATATATATATATATATATATATATATATATATATATATATATATATAAAAGAGTAGAAGAAGAATAAGAATTAGAAGTAGAAGAAGAAGAAGAATAAGCAACTGCAGCAGCATTAGCAGTAGCAGCTAGGAGCAGCTGCAGCAGTAGCAGCTAGGAGCAGCTGCAGCAGTAGCAGCTAGGAGCAACAGCAGCAGCAATAGCAGGGCAAGCAGCAGCAGCAGTATTACCAGCAGTGGCAGCATCTGCAGTAGCCCATAAACCCCCCTTTAAGCCCTTAACCCCCTACAAACCCCCTATATATATATATATATATATATATATATATATATATATATATATATATATATGGAGAATGAGAAGAAGAAGGATTAGAAGAAGTTAGAAGAAATAGGAAGAAGGATAATAAAAAGAAGGAGAGGAGAAGGATAAAAAGAATAGGAAAATTAGAAAGGGAAGAATGAGAAGGAAATTAGAAGAAAGGGAATTAGAAGAAGAAGTTAAGAAAAGAATTGGAATTAGGAGAAGGAAGGAGAATTAAGAATAGGATTTAGAAGGAGAATTAGAAGTAGAAGTGTAGGAAATCAATTTAGGGGCGATCGAGTTAGAGGGTGAAATTGAGCCCCGAGTGTCGGAATGATGAACTTGGGGGAGACCTAGATTATATAATTAGACTTTGCGGGTAGGGTCCCGAGTTGAAATCGGGGTTTTAGACGATGGTATCGCGCCGTACCATTGTGTATCTTGAGATATTCAAGATATCGCAATAGGCCATAAGATGGACTAGACGTCCACTCTACCTAGGTATCTTGGTATGGTAACGAATGTATAGCTATATCCTACTACCCTAAGGAGCACGGGTCGAAATACCAAGCGTAGTAGGCTAACTTGG
>JANAVB010036759.1:0-47372 GCA_029216955.1 Iris pallida | reverse complement strand
CAGAGCACACCTCCGGTTGAGTAACCTCGGAGACAAGATCAGGGTGAACCCATAAGATCTCTCCCCGAGATGTGGTGAGTGGAATGAGTCCACTCACGTTGTCACGAGTAGGTGGTAAGTTAACCACCTCCATTGTCGCCTTCGGGATGGAGACGACGCCATTTTGTGTTGTAGTTGGCAACAAGGTGCCGAACTGGAGTAACACCACGTTGGCCGATACCGTCTTCTTCTCGTAGTCGACGGAGATAACATCCGTATTGATCATGTGCTGGATGTAGTTTTTGAGGATGTAGCAGTCCTTGGTTGGGTCCGACAAACCGATGGTAGTGACAGTACCTCAGATTGTCCACCTTCTCAACCTCGTCGGGACGCTTCGGGTCCGGCAGTTTGATCTTGCCACCCTGCTTCAGTATCTCAAAGAGTTGCAGGGTGTCTTCATCGTTGAAAAAATACACCTCCTTTGGCCTTGGTGCAAGTGGAGGCTTCTGAGTAGGTGCTGATGCACCTTTTGAGGCATTGACAGTCAATGCCTGTTTCCCCTTCGTCTCTCATCCGGGGTTGTTGGCTGCAGGCCGCTTCTCCTTGTCCTCAAAGGCAGGAAAACTAACTCCCAGAAGGCGAGCATTGGACGCCTTCTTTTCTGCTGCTTCAGCTTCGATGATCAAGGAACTCTAGTCGGGAGGAGGAATAGAGTTGAGCCAGAGTTTGACTGCAGACAGCATGTTCATGCTGCAGGAGGAAAGGAGTGCATGTTCTGGTATGCCCGGGGGCAGTCTGAAGCAGGCCTGTCGGAAACGTTCGATGAATACTCGAACTGTTTCCTTCTCCTTCTGGTGTATCTCTATGAGGGACGCCATTGTCATGTCCCTCCCGCCGTCGTAGAAACGGTCGAGGAAGAGATGCGTCAAGTCGTCGAAGGAAGATATGGATTTATCGGGAAGACTGCAGTACCAGTCGTACGCCACTCCTTTCAGTGCCCCGACAAATATGCTGGTGAGTAGTGCGTCCTCCTTCGGGAGATGTCCCGTCTGAGACTGGAAATACGTCAGATAGCGACGCGGAGAGTCCTTCCCGTCATATGGCGTCAGTGTTTGTGGTTTATACTTAGGAGGATAAACCACTTTGTTCCACTCGAGGGAATAAGGTTGGAGAATCCCCATCTTTTGGCCCTCCTCTTGTCTCGTCTTGGACTCAAAGTGCTTGCGCAAGTCCCTGATCATCTCAACCACGTCTTCCGTGGAGCTGGGAGTCGGGGAAGGTCGTACCACCTGGAGTTGAGCATTTGAGGGCTCCGACGTCCGAGGTGCCTCGCGGCGATCTGTATCCAAGGATACCCGTTGAAGGGGTACACTTGATTCTCCATTGGCCCCTGGATCAGGATCGGTAGAAGGTGCCCTCGCCAAAGCTGACCGTATTTCAAACACTGCTTGAGTCAGTGTTTGCATGGAGGCAGAAAGGGTTTTGAATCCTCCCTCCAGAGTATCCATGTGCTGGACGAGATCTGCTGGCGGTGCGTCTGACTCAGTGTCACCCCCAGCCATGTATACTGTCATGACGCGGCTGAAAGTGGATGGATCAGTTGAGGCTTCACTATCGGCTTCACTCTCCTGTAGGGGAGTTGCCTCTCCTGGAGCTTCGTCTTGGCCACCCCCAGCTATGTTCTGGAGAACATTCTCGACAGAAGCATCTGCAAGGGCCTGATTAGTGATTACCCTCAGTTCTGTCTTGAAGGGCTTCTTCGTCTTCAGAAGGAGGATCAATAAGGGTTTGACTACCCCCAGCTTCCTCCAAGATCTTCTTTTTCCTCCGAGTGCCTTCGAACACTTCGGAGGATGGGACAGTTGTCTTGGTTTTCCTCGACTGGCTCTTGGACGAATTGCCAGTCGCCTTTCGGGCTGACGAGGAGTTAGAGATTACATTGCATGAAGCAACCTCTGGCTCTTCTTTTGTTGACATCTTCTTTCCGAGGTGATGTCGAAGGGGTGTCGATGATTGCAGCCGCTGGAACACCGACTGTCTTGGTGGGACTGCTGACTTGCAACAGCAGTTGATGGTGACTACAGCACAAGTGTGCCCCGTGAGGGGTGTATCAGGCTTGTCAGTCAACTCTCCTGATCGGCGTTTGTGAGTGATCACGTTACGCAGATCGTTGGAGGAGAGTGCCACCTTCGTACCCCCTTCAGGCACATGGTAAGGCCAAACGCCGGGGTGGTCAAGTGAATGCTACGCCCCTGATCCAACACCAAACAGGCGCTCAGATCAGTAGTAGGGGAACAACGTTTAAAGTGACTTGAACGGACCTCAGACGCACAACCAGAGGAGGTGCGAGAGTTCAAGACCACTGGGTTTGCCTTGTTCGACTCGGTTGTGAACGCAACAGATGCGCCCAAGTGAGGCAAGGACTTTAAAGGTCGGCTCATTTCTAGCACAGAAGCACCCGAGTCGACCTTATACAGCTTACCATCAGCAGCGCACATGATTGTGAGCGCATGCTTCTGGTTTGCTGCTGGCATAGCACGTTTGGGGTGCACGGCCCGTGCTGCCTTGGACTTCTTCGTACTAGCCCACTGGGGCGCGTAGTACTCAGAATCCAAATTCTCCTCGCCACTACAACGAGTGAGTCTGTCAAAGACAGAGACCTTCTGTGGCACATCGGAGGTGATACGCGGGGCATTAGCTGCGCCCATGCTCCGTCGACGCATCTTCCTCGCCTGAGAGGGAGATGGCTGGGGAATGTGGTCAGCCGCGCGTTTCCCCAAGAGATGTGCTGCACCAGTGGGCGCATCTTGGTTGCTGAGGACGTCAGCAGGAAGGAAAGGCTGGATCGGCACATCCCCTTCGGTGGTGGTTCCAGAGGCATCGACCTTGCGCACCCAGACTCGACGGGTCTTCTTCGGCTTTGGCAGCCGCTTCGAAGGAATCGTGCTGCCTTCAGAGATAAACTCCTCATACGCTTGTTGATTGAAGCGTACGACCAGCGTCTTATGGGAGGAGCCCACCTTCACATTGTCGGATTGTGACACAGCTTTCTCGGTAGAGGAGAAAGAGGTCCCCAGCAGAGTCGCCAGCTTGTTTGCCATTAAAATCTTTTGATTGCAAATTTCAATACAAATAGAACAGTATTACAATATAGGACTTAGACGTAGTCCTAGGAGTACACTTTTGTTTATCTGGGTCCCTTGTGCCGATGGAGCGAGTGGTAATGTGTTGACTCCGTTGACGATCTGACGACGATTATCGGTTCTCTAAAGGTTTGGATTACTCTGGGTGCTGGAGTTTGCTGAGAGGAGGAAGACGTTGAGTGTCTGTATTTGCCTCTTTGGTTGTGCGATGTCTCTGTCTGTCTATGTATATCCGTGTGTGGAAGAAGGAAATGATCCCTCTATTTATAGTCTGCAGGCTGGCTGCTCATGCGCGCATATGTAGGATACGCCTGGACGCGGGAACGCCACATGGTGATTGCTGATGGAGGCGCATGGATGATGCGCCCTGATTGAGGGGTTGAATCCTTCATGCTGCTGTTGTGGACTGGCACGTAGCAGGGGGAAGAATCTTTCTGTTGCTGAGATCTTAGGTAAATCGAGTCAAAGGACACGTGTCGTAGGCCCATAGCTCGGAGATCTCGGATTTGGTGGAGAGTGATCTGATAGGATGCGCCTGGGATTGGGCGCATGAGGAGACTTTGGCTCGTAACAGTTGGGAGTCACGAACCATTCGGGGCGCATGGCTTTTGAGGCGCATGCGAGGCTTCAGTAGTGACTTTACTTCTGTCTTTAGGGATTAGAGAAAAGTCTGAGGCGCACGGCTTTTGAGGCGCATGCAGAGCTTCAGTAGTGACTTTACTTCTGTCTTTAGGGATCAGAGAGAAAGTCTGAGGTGCATGGCTTTTGAGGCGCATGCAGAGCTTTGGGCGCATGGCTGCGAAGGCGCATGCGAGATGGTTGGACGACCACGTGGCTGTAACCGTCGGAGGGAAGTAATGATGATGCTGACATTGGTGACGCTTCGTCTTCTGCAAAAGCTGTCAACTGTGCAGTCTTCGAGGGACGTGCTGCCAACTCTGTCAGACTTCAGTATTTAATGTTCTTTGACAGGTGATGGGCTGTTTGAGTGGGCGCATCGATCGGCGTTCGACTAGGCGCATGGGGCCATATGGGGGCGCATACTTGTGAAGCGCTTGGTGTTGGGGCGCGTCTATGTGATATGCGGTCTGACCGGCTCATCCACTCCGCATGACACATCTTCTGGTGCGACTGTTACGTTCTTCGAGTGCTTTAAATAGCCGTTTTTGACTTGGCTGAATTCGAAGTATCAGGTTCATCCATTTAATGCAAATTCATTGTACGGAATTCGGAGAGCCATCCACTTGGCGCATGGGTTTGATTTGCCCGGCCTATAAATAGTGGCATGGAGAGAGTTTGCTTCTCGTTCTCTCACGTCCTCCCGAAGTGAATTTGTTTGCTCGAGCATATTCTGTTGATGAGATGCTCCCGAGGGTGAAGATGCGACACATTATCTTCATTGATGCACTTGAAGGTGACTGTTACATCCAAAAGTCGGAGTCGAGGGCTTCTGAGGCAGGCAGAAGGTGCATATTGCATCCAAAGATCGGGATGCACGAGCCTCGTCTCCGTTATGCTGGAAGAGCCGCAGATCGGAATTGTGGTGCTGCATCTTTGGAGGCTCTTTCTTCTGTCAGAGTGGGTGTTGCCTATTCTGGTTGTGTTGAAAGCTGCTCCTTTAGCCGTGGTTTCATTTGCGGTGCTCTTCTCTTCCTCGGTTTGGAGAGCTCCTCCTCCAGCTAGAGGGTTGATTGCCACCCTCGTTCTGCTCAATAAATGCTTCATTAGTCGAAGCATTAGATGAGCCTGGCTGGAAGGGTGGCACATAACTGAGCTGCTGAAGGGATGCACATAACTGAGGATGCACATAACTGAACTGCTGAAAGGATGCGCCTGGCTGAGAGCGCATGGTAATTGCTGCGCCTATTTGAGGGCACATGGCGATTGCTGCACCTATTTGAGGGCGCATGGCGATTGCTGCACCGAGCTGTAGACTTAGGATCTTTTCTTTGTATAAATTCTCCTTTGTACAACCTTTTCTAGACATGTAATAGACAAATCCTCTTTTGATGTCTATTCTTTTGCTTCTGTGTCGAGTACTTTATCTGAGCTCCCTGGCGCGTGTAGTATTTGGCGCATAGGATTTCTGGCCCTGAAATTCTATGCTTCTACACCTTGATTGTTAGCTTTAGGAACCCATTTAAATATTCTCATATCAACATATTTTCTCATTTGACAATAATGAGATGTGTGTCCATGTAAACCATAATAGTGGCATATTATAGGTGTTAAAGGTTTAGAGGGGAAATAGTGAGTGTTTTGTGTATGAGATGTTCTAGTGAACTAAGGACTTCTAACATGAGCATTATGGTGATGATAATAGAAGGCGTGATGTGAGGTATTTTTCTTTTCATAGGGTCCTCTTCGTGTGTGTGTTTGATTGGGGTAGGACCTATGTGTTGTGTTCTTGTGACTATTGTATTAATGAGTGTTTGTGCACCTTGGATGATGGTGTTGTGTATTGGTATGGGCCGTGTCCCTATCAACTGGTTTTTTGCCATTTGCAAGAAGGTCATTATATTTAATAGATGTTGCATATTCTCTTTGGTTAGCAACAAGTATCTTGTGTATAACAAATTCATATCCTTCTTTGAGGGATTGAATTTCGACATCCTTTTTCTTGATGATGTCTTGGGATTCTTGGAGCTTGAGTCGTAGAGACTCTATCTCATCTGTGTCAGAAGCAGGAGATTTCCCTTTTATATAAAGAATGATGTTGGAAAGTCTTTCTACTTCTAGTTTGTGAGAGTCAATCTCTTTGAGAGATTTCTTATACTTACTTCTTATGACTTTGTGCTCATCGTGTAATTCAAGAATGGCATTTTCTAGAAAGAGCATTCATAGAAAAGTTATCGAGTACCTCAGTTGGCATGAGACAAACATTTGCATTATGCTTGCATTCTTTATCATTGTCTAAGTCGCTAGCATCACTCTCACACCAGATGCTAGTGTTGGCGTACTTCCTGGAAGATGAGCTTCCTTTGTTGGACTTCTCGTATCTGCTAGATTCTTTTCTTCTTATGGGACAGCCTCTCTTGACGTGTCCGGTTCTTCTGCAGTTGTAGCAAACATGTTTTTTTATCATTGTCCTATCTTGCACGGTTTGCTTTATTGAACTTTTGAAACTTTCGGAAGTGCTTGGCGGTGAGAGCAATTTCTTCGTCATCCGATTCGTCATCGTCGGAACTATCGCTTGAAGTGGACTTGGTAACCTTGAGAGCAAGAGACTTTTCCTTTTCCTTCATCTTCTCATTCTCTTTCTCTTGTATAGAGGATTCCTCTTGGTCCTTCATGTCAAGCTCGTGTGTCATAAGCTTTCCAATGAGGGTCTCAAGGTTCGTGGTTGTTAGATTGTTCCCTTCAATAATGGCGGTAGCTTTGGGATTTCATCCTTTCATTAATCTCTTGAGAATTTTTCTAATATTTTTATGAGTGGGATATTCCTTGCCAAGAGAAGAGAGAAGGTTAATGATATCAAAGAAACGAGTAAACATGAAAGTAACAGACTCATCTTGTTTTATTTTAAAAGATTCATATTCTTGTGTGAGTGCACTAATCTTTGATTCCTTCACTTGAGAATTTTCCTCGTGGGTGACTTTCAAAAGTTTTAAAATTTCATTAGAAGTTTTACAAGTAGAGATCCTATTGAATTCATTGCTATTGAGAGCGCAATAGAGAGCATTCATAGCTTTTGTGTCTCGGCTAGCAATCTTCTTATCGTTCTCGATAAGTTTATCTCTAAGGGTCTCTGAAACAACTTTCTTAATAGCTATGGAAGATTTAGGAATGCTATTTACTACATAATTCCATAGATCGAAGTTTAGAGATTTCAAGTAAATGCCTATCATGATTTTCTAGTAGTTGTAGTTGGTTCCATCAAATAGAGGTCTATTTGTGGAGTGTCCCTCATTGTAGAATGAGTTGGTACTAGGGTTAGTGGCCATGGATCACTCTAAGAATGTAAATCCAAATCAAGAGATAATGCTCAGATACCAATTATAGAACCCTAGAGGGGGGGAGGGGCATGGGTGAATAGGGTAATAAAATAATTACCAACAATAAAAACAATTTAAAGGACAATGAATGAGAGAGAGATTCAAACACTCGATGTATCCTGGTATCCTCCCAAAGGGCACTCCAGTCCCGGAACTCTCTCCGACTTTAATCCACTATTTGAGTAAATAGTTACAATGAGTTTGGATCCGAAGAACTCGTCAACTTCAACACGAGTTTGGATCTGAAGAGCTCGTCAACTTCTTACACACGAGTTTTTCTCCGAAGACTTGTCAACTTCTTACACACGAGTTTTCTTCCGAATGCTCGTCAACTTCAACTAGAAAGAAAGAAAGAAAGTTTTGATCTTCTAGAACACTTTGAAGATCGAATGTTACAACTCTTGAATACTTTAGCACTTTTGGTTGGATGACAAATTAAAGCTTTTGGTAGAGTAGTAATGGTGAAGCTCTTGGTAGTTGAGAAAATTTAAAGCTCAAGTGGTTACCTTCAAAGAGATGGCTTAACCGCTTTAAATAGAATACCAAGAAAGCTAGTAATTTAATGCTCCAAACATACAATGAACGAAATTCTGTCGGTACCGACCAAAATTTTGTCGGTGTACCGTTCTGAACAGTAACAGTAATAAATCTACCCGTTGGAGCATTCAATGATAAGGATCTGTTCATTCAAAAATTAAAAGTTTTGCAAATTGGAATACCATCGGTACGAATCGGTGTACCGTCAGTATACCATTTTTCTTCACAGAACCTTTTCTATGCATCAATTTTTGTGTATCGTCGGTACACATCGGTGTACAGTCGGTATGCCGATTTTCTTCACAGAATCTTTTATGTGTATCAAATACGGCATATCGTCGGTATGAACCGGTATACGGTCGGTATCCCAATTTTCTTGATAGAACCTTTTCTGTACATCAATTTTGGCGTATCGTCGATATGAACCGGTGTACCGTTGGTATTGACAGAATCTTTTTTGTGAAAAAAATTGGTATACCGTCGGTACCTATCGGTATACCATCAGTATTCCGTTGATGTAAGAAAAATGATATTTGTAAAACATTTTGTAAGGGCTTTTGGTTTGTCATCCACCTTAAGTGTTTCACAGTTTGTCCTAGACCTTGTATAGACCCTAGGAGCTTGAATCTTTGAGTGTGGACTTTGAGTATGCTGATAGCTTCTCTTCAGTCTTTAAGTCAACCCATAAGTCTTCCGTGCGACTTTATGTAATGACTTGGATTTCTTCGATCTTTAGTAGTAGCCTTTAGAAGATTTAGCGATGTGCCTGTTTGCTGAAAAGGATAAAGAAACTAAAACACGAAGATGCAGTTAACATTATCAAAATTAATGTGCCAACAATGTATTCATGAAGAAACCCCTAAAGGATTCGTCATAAATGGTATTGTTGTTTTCCTCCAACTTTGAAAATATATTTTATGTCTCAGGATGTTACTTTTGTTGAAACTGAGTTTCCTCCACCCCTC
Source organism: Iris pallida (assembly GCA_029216955.1). Taxonomy (NCBI): domain Eukaryota; kingdom Viridiplantae; phylum Streptophyta; class Magnoliopsida; order Asparagales; family Iridaceae; genus Iris; species Iris pallida. Next base: position 38,753 of record JANAVB010036759.1, on the reverse strand, counting down.
TATTGAATGATTATGTTCCATAAGTTTATCCGGATGAGAACTTCATATTGTATCCAGTTGACACACATCAATCCTCCGTACGGGTGTCCTCTCATATCGAGCCAGTCTTACCGTCTATTGGTCCGCAAACACTAGCTCCGTCAGAACATACGACACAAATGGTGCCAGCAGTTGGAGAACTGATTCACCACCGCCTGATATACCGACTTGCCCATATCATGCCTGCCGCGACCATCCTTTATATGTTAAGAACTACAAAGGTCTCATGATCACATTCACTCCTTGGTGGCTACTATTGATGGGATTCATATTTCCAATTATGTAGAGGAGAGATTCAAACATTCTGGTTGGCACGCTGCTATGAAAAAAGAAATATGAGTACTTCGGAATAATCATACATGAGACTTGGTGGATTTGCCTACTGGTAAGAAGGCGGTAGATTACAAATGGGTGTTTACAATGAAGATAAAACTAGATGGTACTCTTGATCGTCTGAAAACATGTCTTGTGGCAAAATGATATTCTCAAACTTATAGTGAGGACTATTTTGAGACTTTCTCCCTAGTTGTCAAGATAACCTTTGTGCGATTGCTCCAATTATTGACTGTCCATTATGGTTGGCCCTTATTTCAGTTAGACATGAGGAATGCCTTTCTCCATGGGGACCTTAAGGAAGAAGTATATGTGCTACAACCTCTTGGGTTCGTTGCTTGGTTTGGTTGATTTATCCACGTTGTTACGCAGTTTCAAATGTGCCAATAAAAAAGGATCATTCAATTTTACGCTAGCAAACATCAGCTGGACAAATCCATCTTTCTGTCTATGTTGGTGATATCGTGATTATGGGAGGTGACAACTAGGGTATTGCAAAACTAATTTTTTTTGGACAAACAGTTTTAGACTAAAGATATGAGAGTATTGAAGTACTTTATGGGAGCTGAAGTCACACGGGATGAGTGAGACATTTGTAATGTCTCACAGAGAATATGTTTTTGATATATTAAGTAAAGCAGGACGATGCAAACTAAAGGACAACTCACCCATGGATCCAGGGGTAAAATAACTCCCAAATGAAGGGATATTAATAACTAATCATGATCAGTATCGCCTGTTGGTTGAGAAAACTAATTACTTGACAGTTATGACTCATTTTTTTGCTATAAGTATAGTTAGTAGATTATGGCTTCTCCAAGAGTTCCTCATTGGTTGACAGTTCTCGGGATCTTGCGTTATTTAGCTCAACATCTTGGGAAATGAAATCAGATAGAGAATCAAGGACATACTCGTCTTGAGTGTTTTAAATTGATGACCGGGGTACGAGTCTTATAGATTGACGTTCAACGTGCGGCTACTCAGTATTCATTAGTGGAAACTTAGTGTCGTAGAAAAGCAAGAAGTAGAGTGTGGTATCACGATCAAGTTCAGAAGTGAAATACCGAGCCATTGCTCATAGCACCGCAGAAGTGTTATATAACCCCATGTTCCCAAATTTCTCTAATTTCTTAGTTTTCCAATTCCCATTTTCTGGTTTTATTTCTGGAATTATTATTGGGTGGTCATGAATATGGAATGACAAAGTCGTAATTATTTAAGGTGGAGTGACATCATTGGTAATTATTTGGAAGTTTATGATTATGGGTGTGGAATGGCAATTTTGTAAATTCCTAGAAGTTGAATGGTATTTTAGTCATATGTTCTATGCCACGATTAGCTAGGTGATTACTGGGTACCTTCTAGATTGTCCCTATTAATTAGAATTAGTGTTAATTAATCCTCAAGGAATAATTAATTCTCAAGGAATATTTCTTAGAATCTAGCATATCCCTAGGGAATATTCTTTAGAATATTTTAGGAATATTCCTTTCTAAATTAGTCCTAATTCTCCTATAAATACCCCTAATTATTTTTAGTGCTAATCATTCATAATCATTCACCAAACCCATCATGTTTGTGTCCTGTCGTATCGACGTGTCCACCTCATTTTATTAGTTCCTCTACTCTATTACATTTACATTCCAATTCCTCGTGTCCGACACGACACGACACGACACGACCTTCCCTGTCCGACATGATACGACACGGCCTTCCCTGTCCGATACGACATGACATACCTAAAATTCTATAAAATTATATTTTTCTCGTGTCCCCGGGTCTGTCCCCGAATATACGGACACATCCGTACATCCAACATCAATACCAAACCACCATTTTGTGTCTTGTTCATTGTGTCTATAGGACACGGACATAATAGTTCCAAACCCTAACCCAAACCCTAATTCTGTTAGCCGTCGCCATGGCCGCCGTCTCTCGGCTGCTCTGATTGGCTTCCAGTACCTCCATCGCCAAAGCTTCCCAAGCCAGGTTTGTCACCAACGAGCTGTATCCGGCCCGGATCTGGACTAGCCTCGCCTACTGTGAGCCCCCTGAATTTTGGGGCTCTTTTAAATTTTTTGAAATAAATTATTTTCAATAAATAATTTTATTATAATTAGTTTTGATCATTAAATGTACTTTTTCGTGAATTTGATTTTTGGAGCGCCAGAGATTTCAGTCTCTAGAAACTTTCTTCATGAGCTTGTAGTACACAAGATTATCTTCATTTTAATATATCATGTCTCGCTCAAACTTGCTCCCTTGCATTCTATTTACATTGCATAATTTTCTGGTCAATTTAGGCCATATGACAATCTACCGTAAAATTTCTCCTAACTTCCAAATTAATTTCGGGGCTCGACATTGATCCAACCTAATTGACCCAATATACAATTTTGACCTATTTTGAGCCTACTACACACATGCCACACGTGTACCATCAAAATGGGCTTCTGTATGCTATTATTTCATCAATGATCATAATTGATACACACACACACACACACACACACACACACACACACACACACACACACACACACACACACACACACACACACACACACACATATAATTATTTACTATAAAATTATTTTAGTTATTTTAAACCAATCTGTGTGTATATGATATATGTGATTAATTGTAATTATTGGCTGTATATTGGTGTGGGCCCTAAAATCTGTTATTACAGTTTTTCGTTATTGATATCCTCCTTAGCCTAGCAAGCTAGAATCCCACCAATATATATATATATATATATATATATATATATATATATATATATATATATATATATATATATATATGGCCAGCTGGAACACGTCCCACGGGCATCAGATCGTCGCTGCCGCCGCATTTTGGGTCTTGTGAAAAAACAGGAACAAGTACAGATACGAGGGCCGTCAGCTCTCGCCCCCACAGCTATACAGAGAAGTCGTTCAACAAATCTTCAAAAGAAAGAGGCGTTGCTCTCACGCCTCGCATAGTTTTTGGGAATCCCTGGTCTGATCAGGGTTCTGCGTGTCGTGACCAGGTCCTTCTTTGGGCGATGATGATCGAAGGTTTTGGGCCACTCTGTTGACTCTGACTTTCGGCGGATATCCTTCTGATGCTCGGTCTTCCAGCCGTTTTGTGGGCAACATTTTCTGTTTTATGCTTCCCCTTTTCTGGTTCGCACGTGGCGCGTTTACTTGTATAGGCTTCGGCATTTTGCGCCTGATACATCAATAAAAGTTTCTTCTTCCAAATATATATATATATATATATATATATATATATATATATATATATATATATATATATATATATATATATATCCAAAAAACCTGCACTTTATTCATATTAAGGTGCATAATGCCAAAGCCTTTACAAGTAAACGCAAAAAAACCCAAAAAAGAACAAGAAAGAAGGCTGCCATCCCACCTTGGACAAAGAGTTAGGAGAGCATGGGACTGCCAGAAGTCCTCTTGGCTGTGATTGCAGTGTCTGCTAGCTTTGTGGATCTGTCGTAGAACCTTCCGGATAAGTTGGTTTGACGAATATTGGTGGCCCTCATATCTGGATTTGTTACGATTTTTACAAATGACCTACGTGGTGGTGGTTGTAACGATCTGGTGACCGTAAGAGGTGCAACTCCAAGTGGCGAGAAGATTGTTGAAGCTCCCACCTTTCTAGACCTGTCTGCAATGATGAGAAAGGGTGGTCCAAACCCTTACAGGTAAGTCTCCCGAGAGCAAAATGTGGTCCACAGTTTCAGACTATTTTTTCGTGCAACAATGACATACAGAAGCCAGAGCATCGTCAGTGGGGAGCTTCTTACGAAATGCTCTCTACATCAGAAAGGACCATTTTTTTGGGATACAGGACTGCCAGAAGGTCCCAATGATGGGGAGGCGTCCTAGTGCCGCAAACCACACTTTTGGCCAAAGCAATCGAGAAGGATTCGTTGACCGAAGTAGCCCATTGCAGGATGTTAGGTTCCATTCTGATCTTCAGCCCAGCATCGAGGAGTGTAGCTGCAGCTTCTTCTCTATTTCATTCGCACATCCTCTCCCAGCTCCAGTCACCTGATTAATCCCAAAGATCACTGATCATATTGTATATAGGGGCAGCAGGTAACTGTTGGAGTAGATCTTCATCGGAACAACATTCGAAGAATAAAGATGATTAGCCCGATCCCAGCTGAAGACGGATCAGGGGCTCAGTGAGGCTCCGACCATGAAGGAAGTGTCGCCAAGACGCGGATGATCTGCAGTTGGAATCAGCGACGGACGGATGAATGTGCTTGAAATATCTGGCCTTCATGAACCGCGCCCATAGATTTCTGCTCACTTGGAGCTTCCACCACAGCTTTATCGAGGAAGCGTCAACGATATGCGACAGCCTGCAAAAACCAAGGCCTCCTTCATCCGTAGGTCTAGCCATGGTGTTCCAACTCGCCCAATGGTGTTTGTTCTTGCCATCGCAGTGGCCCTAGAAGAAGTTGGTGAAGTGGTTTTCAATGCATGTGAGCACCTTCTTTGGGGGGGGGAGCAGGCGGCTAAGGTGTATATAGGGATGAAGGAGAGCACGTGCTGAATCAGGATCATCTTCCTGCCAGGTGATAAAGTAGCATTGTGTCGCCCCTCAAGTTTTTTTTCTAATTTTCCCTATCAGCCCTTCAAAGATTCCTACGTTGGATCTGCCGTATACCAACGGGCATCCTAAGTAGAAGAATGGTGGGTACACAACAGCGAAGGAAGTAATGCTGGAGAGAGTGGAGGAGTGGTCTCTATTGGTCTTGTGGGGTACGTAGATAACACTCTTGCTGGGGTTGACCGTTAATAATCGTGGAAAACTATGAATTACTAATCGTTCTCCATACGATGTTGGTCCAGATTTTCGAAAACTCGAAGGCCCTGAAAACCTAAATCATGAATTGTATGCCTTCTCCATGTCCAATTTTATAGTAATGTTCCTGCCCCTAGCTGGTAGTTTCATGCGTATGACCATTTTTTAGGCCAGCAGAATGTTGTCTATGATGTTTCGGCCACGAGCAAATCCGCTCTGCTCTTCAGAGATAATTTTGGGGAGGATGCTGGTCATGCGGTTGGCAATGATCTTGGAGATGATTTTGTTAGTAAAGGTGCACAAGCTTATGGGGCGAAATCATTGAAGCTCTCTGGGCTTTCCTGTTTGGGGATGAGAATCAGGTTAGCGCAGAAATAGATCTAGAAGACCTGGCTCCTAGAAAAAAGGTGATGATCGCTTCGTGGATATCCGACTTGATGATGTCCCAGCATAATCTGAAGAAAATACCAGTGAAACCGTCAGGTCCAGGGACGCTGTGCTCGTTTAAAGCCCAAACTGCGTCTTTGACTTCAGTTTCAAAAGGTATGAGCTCCATCTGGGAGTTGTCTCTGTCATGAATAAGGCGGGGGATCTTCGCTAGGAAGTCCTCGTCTCTGGTGATGGCCTCTTTGGTAAACAACTGGGTGTAGAAATTGGCAGCAGTTGATTGAATATCCCGTGGATCTTTGATAATGTGCCCGTGCTCATTTGCGATCTGGTGGAGGTTGAGTTGCTGTTTGTGTCCCTTGACACATGAGTGGAAATAGCTAGAGTTTCTGTCTCCTTCACTGTCCCAGGCCAGTCTACCTTTCTATTTTCAGAATTTTGTTTCAACTTTCAGGCAAAATTTCAGCAGCGCTCTGGTAAGGTTCAGGGCTGCATGGGCAGCGGAAGATCTATCGGTAATGAAGAGAGCTTTCGCACGGGTAACGTCATCCTCAGCCGTTCGAACAGCTTGGAAAATGTCCCCAAACGCTTCTTTACTCCAAACAATGAGGGCCTTCCTGGTAGCTTTGAGTTTATTCGCGACACGAACAAGGGGATTGAGATTATCAGTGCTACTCCATGCGGTAGTAACGATGTTCCTGAATTGTGGGTGGTGGCTCCAGAGGTCGAAGAAGCGAAAGCTTTTCTTGGTATGGTTCAATTTGCTGTTAATTTTGATGAAAAGAGGAGAGTGATCTGATTCGGAAGCGTTGAGGTGTGAGCGACTGGAGATGATCTCCAAACCCACCCACTTCGAGTTAATGAGGGCACGATGAAGGCGGAAGTATTACCTTCTAATGCCTTCCTGCATGTTGCACCAGGTGAAGGTACTGCCGCTGAACTGAAGGGGGATAGATGAGCGCTAAAAATGAAGCTGTTGGAGTCATGAATAGCCGACGGGGGAGGGGGTCGGCCCCCCGACTTCTTCTCTCTGCAGGTAATTGCGTTGAAGTCGCTAACACAGAGCTAGGGAAGGTTGCTATAATTCAGGTGGGTGTTCAACAGGTCTTTCCAAAGCTGTCGACGCTCCTGAATATTGCAACTGTCGTGAACGGTCGACAAGAGGGAGCGGGAATAAAGTATGGGATGTTCCACCCAACACGAAAGAGCATGTCTCGAGTCGTAAAAGATGCCGAACTTCACATTGGCCGCGAGAAGGATCCAAAAATCATGACAACCGACGATAGCCGAGGAGAATCCTAGCTGCAGCTGGATGGACTTGAGTTTGTTTGGGGGGATTTTAGGTTCAATGATCACGAGTATGTCGATTCTTTGACTTTTCTTGAGACTGATTAATCTTCTCAAGGTGGGTTTATTGGTAAGTCCTCTAACATGCCAAGATAGGATATTAAGTGTTGAGGTTGCTAGTTGGGGGGGGGGGGGGGGTTGTTGAGTTTTGTGGCTGACCTAGTGGTCCTGGCCGTGACCTCTTTAGTTCTTTCTTTGTTTGATTTTTTCCTGGTGGATGCTGCCTTTTCGGCCGTCTTTATAATTGTATCTGTTTCCTCTATCGGGTGCATGTAGACTTCTTCGACAATTTTTGCCATGGCTCCGAAGAAGCTATTCGTGCTGGTGATTCCGGCGTCTAAGCCTTGTTGTAACCTGGCAACTGATGCTTGGCCGATGATCGCCAATGCATCCGTACGTATGTTGGCCACATTATGTAATGTATTAGGAGAGCCTGTGTTGGGGGTTGTGGGTTATGGGTTCTTCTTGTCCGTCGAAGCCTGAGGGATCTCCGGAGTTGTGGATTCTGCTGCCGTGCCTGCTTCCCTTTCTGTGTCACTGCTGCTCCCTGTTTCCTCTTCCGTGGTGTTAGCACCTGTGTGTTCTTCGATGCCTTACAGATCGTCTGTGGTCGCTAATGCCAGTATATTAAATTTGTTGGCGAGATTGATGCCTGAGGGATCGTATGGGACAATAGCTCTTCCCTGGGAAGCCTGTTCTTGGGTATATGAGTTCCCAGTGCTGGTATCGAACCAGATGTGGGAGTTGGGTAGATGTAGAAGGGTTGATTGATTGGGTTTCCTGGGTATTTGTGCGGGTGCCACCTTTTGAGTACCCGTCGGACGCGCAAAATTGATTTCTGGCAGCTCTATATAAGATTGAGTCTGGAGGTGCTTGATGGCGTGATCAGGGCAGAGTTTATCCGCATAAGATGACGCAGGGGGAGTGGAAGTGACGAGGGCATTGGGAGCTGCCACCGGTCTAGATAGCGCCAGGGCTAGCCCAACCTTAGTCTGGGTGATGCTAGAAGAGGACTGCGTGCAACTTGAAGATGCTACTGATGAGGAGTGGCGAAAGGGATCTCTAGTCCGCACAGAGAAAATGAGGGGTGCCTCATGGCGGGCGTCTGACTAGGCCTGAGCCATCAGAGGAGGCGCCAACGCTAATAAGTCGGCATGAATCGTGAGGCAAGGTACGATCGGCACAGCCATCGAATTAGTTGGCACAACCTTAAAGGAGGGAGCCAATGAGGTAAAAGGCACAGCATCAAAGGAGGGGGCCAAAGTAGTAATAGGCGCAGACCCACTGGGTGCGCGAACTCCACGTACGCTGAGGGTACAGATGCGCAACAGAATTGAGTGCGCCACTCTGCAGAAAAGGATGGGCGTCAACCAAACCGGGCCCCACAACAACTGAGCTGGTTTCACTCAGCAGTTGAGCGCCAACCAATCCGGGTCCCACAACTACGGGGCTGGCGCCAGCTGGGGACAACAAACCCAGACACTCTGAGCATGAACCGCCCAAAGGGGGCACCCAAATCGATGAAGCCACAGGGTGATTTGAATTTTGAACCTATCCCGTCTTAGGAGCGAGCACAGGGAACGATACAGGCTCGTCCCCCAAGGGGAGCGAGGGAGGACCAGCCGTGACCCGTCGGAGGTCGAAGGCTGGCACCTGAGCAAAAAAGACGGGGGGGGGGGGGGGGGAGCAAGGCTGAGTATGCCGTGGCTGGAGACAGAGCCGGCGAGGACCCCTAAGTCAGATCCGGCCTTCGCCAGACAAGATGAAGAAGGAGGGAGGGGGGCCAAGGAAGGGTGGGCCGGGCAGCAGAGAGTCTGGAGAGTGGAAGGGTGGAGGGGTGGCCAGAGGAGGAAGGAAAACGGGAAAGGTTCGGCCATTCGACTAAGGAGCCGAAGGCGGAGGGGGGGGGGGGGGGGGGGGGATCTGCCGGAGGAGGGTCAGGCGGGAAACCGAGTAGCGCGAGGAGATCGGGAGGCCACGGGGCCGTACGAGGGAGAGCCAGGGGAGGAGACATCGCGCCAACGCCGGAGAAGAGGACTATATATATATATATATATATATATATATATATATATATATATATATATATATATATATATATATAGTAGGCTTAAAGCCCACATATTATTTTAGTGGCTATATTCTGGTGGTCCCAATCAATTAGAATAACCGTTAGCTACTGGCTTTGAAATATTGGTTGACGTTGAGTTATAGGCCTTAATTAAGCCATTCTTTTATATATGTGGTTCATGCGTGTGTGTGTCTTGAACCATTCTTTTCATTCCTATATGTTTCCTTTGGGCCAGCAGCCTTGCAAGAAGCCCTTTCATTTAAACAACCTTCCCTTAGTTTTGCTGAGAGAACTAATTGATCGGGCAAGTCCAAATCCAAAAGAAAAACTTTTTCTAAAAGCTATACAAACACCACATCTCCTACTCTTCCATTCAAACACAACACCCTAATTTTTCCAACACAACACCCTACTCCCTAACACCAGACACCCAATCCCCTTCAAAAATGAGGAGCTAAACTTTCTTTTTCCTTAAGGCCTGCAAGTTACCACTTCCATCCGAGTCAACTGTTAACACTGCCCCCCTCCTGTGTAAAGATGCACCACACCCACGCCTCACTGTATACTATATCGACAACAAATTTTCCCTCTCCACATCACTTGCCAACATACACTTCCTTCCTTCTCTTTTTTTTTCTTAGCAAACTTCTCTCATTCTCATACTCCTTCATCTTCTCCTTCAGTCTGCTAATTCACCTCTTCCCTGCTCACCTCAAGGCACCACCATATCACCAACGTTGCACCCTACCCGCACGAGTGTGCCCAGAGCTGCGGCAATAACAGCATCACCATCAAATAAAAGCCACCGTCGCTTTCTAGGAGCCCTATGCTTCTCGTCGAAGCCCTCATTCGCGTCGACAGTCGAGTCAACCATCCATCGCACCCGTCTATTGACGAGTGCGTCTTCGTCGAGCGCACGACAACTGGCATTCCAGGCACCATTATTCGCAACCACCTTATGCTAGGCCACCGTACGACCACCCCGGTACTGGCCCGCCACCACCGCCATTAGGCACACCGGCCAGGTGAGGTCGGCAGTGCCACAAATACATGCGCACGCGCATACGAAAGAGAGCAACAGCAACAGCGCGGAGAAACCGCCACCAACCGCACGCCGCCTCACCACCACAATAGCCCCTCCATGCCCTGGAGAACCACCCTGCCGTGTCCCCGTCGTTCTCGACACACGACAGAGTCGAATCATGCATTTCGCACGAAATCCCGTCGTGATGCGTACAGAATCGATTCTAGAATCGTGTTTCAGAATAACAAATTTGGGCATGTTTTCTAGACAATCCGACCATTGGATCGTCAATCTCTTTCCTCCGTTACAATCTCGGTATATAGCTCTACATCTACTTAAATTTTTAGCCGTTTATTCAATCATTTACTATGTCAAAACTGACCACCAAGTTGTTCGAATAAATTGCATTATTTTTGGACAATTTCGAGGAGGCAAATTCGTGGATTGTTCCTCCGCCATTGTAGCTTCGGTTAATGTGCCACCAGTTTTTGTGCATCGTAGGTATAACCACCTTCGTGTCATAAAAATTTTAGCTTCATAGGATGTCGTTTGGTTGGTTGAAATCGACGCCAAAGTTGGCCTTCGAAACCGTAATTTTCAACTTGCAAAATTCTAATTTTGGACCCATAACTCCGGATTCCAATTCCGACGCAACCAATGGATTTGTGGCATCGTTCTGGCTTAAATTTATATATAATTTGCTGGGTTTAGAGCAACGTGGTCCCGACACGCATTTTGGTGTAAATTGGGTCCCTTTGTCCGAGTCAACGGGTCATTTTGAGATCGGCTTATCGGAATCCAATTCTGGATATATCGTTGGGTTTGTATCATCATTCTGGACTTATTAACATTTATTTTGCTAGATTTAGAGGACTATGGCTCCGACATGTATTTTCGTACAAATCGGGTCCCAACGTTTGGGTCAACGAGTCATTTTGAGATCTGGTCATCAGAATCCAATTTCGGATATACCGTTAGATTTTTGTATCGTCATTCTGGACTCGTAGACATATAGTTTGCTAAGTTTAGTGGACTAGTATTCTGATATATTTTTTGTGCAAAACGGGTCCAACAACAGACATTATTTTGACCCAAAATTATCGTTTTGCCATTGTGTTCAAATTGGACTTATGGATACACTATTCTAGCTAACTTGACCATTCTGGACACGTTGGTGATGTTTGTTTGATCATCCAACGATGTCTGTAGATTTTTCTATATGTATCACCCTTAATTATAATTAATTCATATTTATGTTAGTATTTCGGAATTCGTACATCGAAACTGAGATCAATCGATTCCAGTGATCTCACATCGCTAAAATTGACTAGGTAACCATGTGGATCGCCAAGATAAGATTGTTGACCTTATTGTTGATCATCTTATCTCGATTTGTGTGTCGTAGATTTTGTTGTACGAATAACGAGGTGCAAACTTGATATTTTAATAACCTACAACTTGCAATTCATATTGCTATCAATAATGATTATAGAGATGGGTAAAGTGCAAAAAATCCCTTGTTAAATATACGTCTTTTGCACTAAAAGACCCCATGCTCTTAAAATACCAAAAAGTTTGAAATATGCTCATTTTGCCCCCAATTGACAATTTTACCCCTCCCTCCCCCCTCCTTCTTCGGCTGTGTTCGCCGGCGACGGAGGCAGAGAGGGGGGGGGGGTGGGGGTCGGGGGGGAGGGGGGAGGGGCGGGCGGAGGGGGGGAGGCGGGGTCGGGGGGTCGCTCGCCGGCGAGGAGGAGCAGGGGGGTCGGGGCCGGCGAGGGAGCAGGAGGGGGGTCGGGGCCGGCGAGGGAGCAGGGAGGGGGTCGGGGCCGGCGACGGAGCAGGGGGGGTCGGGGCCGACGACGGAGCAGGGGCGGTCGGGGCCGGCGAAGGAGGAGGAGAGGGGGGGTCGGGGCTGGCGAGGGAGGAGGAGGGGGTGGGTCGGGGGGGCGCTCGCCGGCACGGAGGGTGGGGCTGGGGGCTCGCCGGCGAGGGGGGGGTCGGGGGGGCTAGGGGATCGTCGGCGCCGACGAGGGGGGGGGGGGGGTCGGGGGGGGGGGGGGGGGCGGGGGATCGCCGGCGCCGCCGGGGGGGGAAGGGGTTAGAGGGGGACAGGGGTAGTTTTGGTATCAAATTTTTAAATTTTGGCTGGGGGGGTCTAAATGAGCGAACTTGTTATCTAAGGAGGGGTAAACTGTCAAAAAATTCTAAAAGGTCTTTTAGTACAAAAGGCGTATATTTAACGAGAGGTTTTTTGCACTTTACCCTTATAGAGATTAATGTAACCTAGTTCTAGGCGATATAATTAACAAATGTCTTAGATAACAAAGGTAATAGGTGACTAGAAACAACCCAAGCTCCCTTGGTGGGAGTTATTAGTCATACGTGTACCTTAGTGTGTGATATATATATTTATTTGTGATATAGGTTGATAGATATTTGCATGGAGTGTGGTTCTCATGGATAGTGGGATAGACCTTGGTACTACAGTCTCAGCACAGTTTGGACAAATCTAGGCAAGTATACCCTGCCAACATGATTTACAGTATCTACATGCTTATAGCTTTATTACTAATTGATTCACACTGGATATACTGTACACAATTTTTTTTCTATTTATTATCAGTACACTGTCATAATTTTCCCTACTGACACATAGACCTGATACACGAATTCGTACTGCATGGCATATAGGTGACCCCTATGATCTCTGGATGTTACTGATGTTGGATCTCCTGTGTACATGTTTTGACTGGACTACTGACCTTATCTTTCATTAGAGTCGGACTAGATGTATCGTAGATACGACACCGACAGTAGCATTGGGTGGGAAGGACAGTTACTAGGCGAGAGGGCTACTTTGCATATATCACTATGTACTTATTATACATCCTTATTCAAGATATTTTGTAACGGAGTTTCGTGCCTATCATATTTATCGTGTGACTCTATACCGGAGCTGCGACTATATTTATCGGAAGTCTTTATATCGAAGCTACGACTATATTTATCGAGAATATCTATATCGGAGCTACGATCCTGCATTCCGATGAGTCTCTATATTGGAGCTACGAATTTTATATTTGGAAAGCCCTCGTGTCGAAAGTTTTCCTCAATTGTATATCACATAGACTTGATGGTTTGTCTAGTATAATGCTACTTGATCACCTACTTACTACCTCAGTCACATGTTTAGCAACTGGATCATATGTTACTACCTTCACCAGATATTTACTGTATTTCATATCGGCATGTATATTATATATCTTGCTACGTCCCGCTGAGGACCTGGTTTCCTTCCAGGTTGGCTGAGTAGGTTTATAGAGCTCTTTGCTGGATTATTGCTGGTACTCATTTCCTCTTAGGTATTCACTCTTCGGAGTTATATATTTCATTTACTTCTATTTGTATTCTGCTTAGTAGCCTAGCATTTATAGACTCATAATTATTCTTTTTGAGCTATTGGGGCAAGTATGATTATTGGGCTGCAGATTAGTATTCATATTTTCTTTCTCATGTTTATGTTACTTGGATTGAGATATAGAATTGTAGTGGTAGTTACACCATTTCGAATAGCTTATACGTATTCTAGTCAGACCAGAGTCTGGTTGAATACGTTGCTGGCCAATGCCACGTGGCTCGGTCCCACATATTTTGGGACTTTGGCGTGATATGCTTTTTGTAGTGGCCCATGCAGGTCGAGATAAGTCATCTCGGTTACGTTACAGTACCGAACGAGCCTGCACTATGATAGAATATTAGGATCTCAATCCAGTACTACTTCGAATAGCTTATACGTATTCTAGTCAGACCAGAGTCTGGTTGAATACTTTACTGGCCAATGCCACGTGGCTCGGTCCCGCATATTTTGGGACTTTGGCGTGATATGCTTTTTGTAGTGGCCCATGCAGGTCGAGATAAGTCATCTCGGTTACGTTACATTACCGAACGAGCCTGCAATAGGATAGAATATTAGGATCTCAATCCAGTACTACTATTGGAAATTCCTTTGACTTCTACTATTGCCTTTGAATTCCGTATTTGTGTTCAAATCATAGCTTCCTTGAATTTTCATTCATGAACTCTCGTCTTTCCCTATCTTGGAAGGGTGAATTTTTGTGATTGATCAACCATTATGATTATAACTTATTATAGATTGTGATTAGGGCAGATATAAAATTTTGTAAGTGATTATTTAAGGGGCTGGATAGACGTCACTACTAGATGGACCGATAGGAAATATAAGGCATTTCTATGAAGATTTAGCTTCTATAGGAAAATCCCTTGATTGAAGGAGAGACCCCTTGACTAGAACATATAGAATTGAATTAGAGGTTTTACGTATTTGTTGGGTAGAAGAGATAAAATTTTCAATGATGACCGAGGTGACTACAGATACAATTAGAAAATTGTACATATTGACTTAGAACTAGACAAAGATAAGAATAGGGTACCACTACAATATAATTACCAAATTATATGTCTTGAGTTTAACGAGTCATGAATTGGTGATTTGACTTCAGTCCATAAATTAGGTAGAAAATTTTACTTGAAGGATATAATAACCCATGCTTTGCAGGACTAGGTGATTAGCTAAGGTGGGTAGGTTCTATAAACAGACCACCAAGGTAGGATGTGAAATAGAGTATGGTACCAGGCTTAGCCCTAATAAGAGACATAAGGGTCATTAGACTAAACCATGCTACCATTGTCTAAGCTAGACCAATTTTGAAGAATATGAAGATTCCCTGACCATAAAAGTTGAGGTAAGTGAGAATACAACTTGAAAGAAGGCAAGTTGATTTCTAGATTAAGGAGTGCCAACATGAAGTACGATAACAAATAGAGTTCGAGGATTCCGATAGGATGAAACGAATTGATGAAGCATGATGATCATGATTAGATATAAACTTTTGGAGTTATATTGAACTAAAATTTAGATGAATTTTCACGTAGAGGATATAGAAATCCAAAATATGAAAAAAAATTTGTAGATGACAACGAAATGTCCTAGGAAGATTAGATATCAGGGAGAAATATGATCTAGGAATAGGTAATCTGAGATAGACTAGCCAACCATCTCCATATTGGTTGAGTTGAACCTTGAATGACCTGTTAGAAAATCGGGACAAAAGGATTGACCAATATGGTTAGACTACGATAAAGGTATCAGAAATAAGTATTTATTATTAGGCATGCTTGTAAGGAATCAGTAGTTTGCTTATGGTTAGAAGGGATAGACCATTGGATATGTTGCTAAGATATTTACCTAAGGTTTGTAAGGGTATGGTATAACGCCTGAGTTATTGTTGAGTCAAGTATTGATTATGACCTTACTATCTTCGATGGTTAGTCATAGTCAAGGATCTGGAAATAAGGTTAGAAGAGTCGTACCTCAAGAGACATATTAGTAAATCCTTCGTCGATACAAGTAGATGAAAATCCTTGAGGTATTGTAACTAGAGCAATTGTGTTTGGTTTAAGAGTACGTAGTGAATATACAAAGAAGCAAGAATTATAGGAGCATTGCTAGGATTAGGTTGAAGTTGCATGAAAAGTTCGTAAGAAATTAAGAAGTATCATTTGAAATGAGGGTTATGACCTTGATTATCTACGATAACTTGTGAGGATTATAGAGAGAATTATATCTTGAGCAAGACCCTTGGAGTTGGGATTCGAATAAGGAAAGATGAGACTATTTCGAAGAAATAAATGAGGCAATTTTAAGACATATCAAAACAAGATTAGGAAAAATAATTATGATGTACAAATATATTAGGAAACCAATACCATAGGTTGTAAAGAGGCCTATCTTCAAGATTAAGACATTCAAAAATCAAGGACAAGAAAAGAAACGTCATGAGATGAGAAGAAAACAAGAATTTTAAGATAGAAAGGTAGAGTAACCTAAAATAGATTGATGAATAGAAACTTCATTTGAATATTACATAGTGGATAGTAAAGTACAGAAGATGAAGTTGTTCCATAGATGGAGGAAAATTTAAGAGTTAAATGCTGTGTTGAAATTCGAAAATCTAGGACATTTAAGGACTTTGACAGATTACATTATGAGCATCTTGATATTGTGTTAGTGAAAGTTGCACTTGAGAAGACTAGGCCATGAAATGTGCTAATGGAAATGAGATAAGGCAGAAGACCTTCAAATACTATTAGTTAGATTCTAGATTAAGATTAGGCTAGCCTTATTTAAGGAATCATGTGTGATCCTAGAACCCTAATATATAGGCTAGACCATAGTATAAACTGGTGTACAATTTCTTTATCTCGCTTGATTATCAAATTATTCTAAATGACCTAGAATTATAGCTTTAGACCGTATCTCTGCCTCTTTATTCCTTGATCACCTATCCTATGATCGCAATCACAACTTCGTGGTCATTCCGACTATGAGATCAAGAATGATCTTATTCCTTCCCTAATTATGTCATAATCTCAAAATCAAATTATTGATTTTTACACCTCCTTGTGCCTAATTACCATAGGCACCGCCTTTCCAAATTTCTTGATTAAATGCCTTCCTAGTCGTGCCTTATTCTTACAAAAAAAATTACTTCTTGACCTTATCAGATTTCCCTTACCATGATCTACAACTTTTCGAACTTGTCCCCTTATTTACAATTCCCTCTATGCCACTTCACTATAGTTATTATCGACTGAGTCAATTCCATCTAACTTGTTGAAACCTAAACCCACATAGCATGAATTGATAGTAATTCCCTTATAGAGTTATTGACCAAAAGTACTGTGATATTACCTAAGTCCCCTTAGATTTTGCAGTTTGTAATACCTAAATTATCGTATTTTCTTTTGGAAATATGTAAAACCCACAATATCTACTAGTAGACTCGCGATTATAGTTTGTTATGGTTGCATTACAAGGTTGAGATGTACTTTAGCACTTGGTAGGATATACATCCTAGATACTAGTGGCCTCAGCATCCTACATGAACCATGTACGACTGGTCGTACTTGACTCCTCTAGATATATATCTTCTATCCTTTTACTCTATGCCTAAGTGTAATTTCGAGTACGAATTTTTTTAAGGTGGGTAGAATGTGAGCCCCCTGAATTTTGGGGCTCTTTTAAAATTTACAAATGAATTATTTTCCATAATTTTTTTTTATTATAATTAAATTTGATCATTAAATGTACTTTTTTATGACTTTGATTTTTGGAGTGCTAAGGATGTCAGTCACTAGAAACTTCCTTCATGAGCTTTATAGTACACAAAATTATCTTCATTTTGATATGTCATGTCCCACTCAAACTTACACTCTTGCATTCTATTTACATCGTACAACTTTCTGGTCAATCTAGGCCATATGACAATCTACCGTAAAATTTGTCCTAACTTCCAAATTAATTTCGGGGCTCGACAACGATCCAACCTAATTGATCCAATATAAGATTTTGACCTATTTTGAGCCCACTACACACATGCCACACGTGTGCCATCTAAATGAGCTTCTGCATGCTATTATTTCATCAATGGTCATAATTGATCTAAATTAATATATATATATATATATATATATATATATATATATATATATATATATATATATATATATATATATAATTATTTATTATAATATTATTTTAGTTATTTTAAACCAATCTGTGAGTATATGATATATGTGATTAATTGTAATTATTGGCTATATATATTGGCGTGGGCCCTAAAATCCATTGTTACAATTTTTTGTTATTGATATCCTCCTTAGCCTAGTGGGCTAGAATCCCACCAAGCCCATAGGTGATTATATATATATATATATATATATATATATATATATATATATATATATATATATATATATATATAAGCCCACATATTATTTTAGTGGCTATATTCTGGTGGGCCTAATCAATTAGAATAACTGTTAGCTACTGGCTTTAAAATATTGGTTGACGTTGAGTTGTAGGCCTTAATTAAGCCATTCTTTTATATATGTAGTTCATGTGTGTGTATGTCTTGAACCATTCTTTTCTTTACTATATATGTCTGGAACCATTCTTTTCTTTACTATATGTTTCCTTTGGGCCAACAGCCTTGCAAGAAGCCCTTTCATTTAAACAACCTTCCCTTACTTATGATGAGAGAACTACTTGACCGGGAAGCCCAAATCCAAAAAAGAATTTTTTTCTAAAAGCTATATAAATACCACATCTCCTACTCTTGCATTCAAACACAACACCCTACTTTTTCCCACACAACGCCCTACTCCCTAACACCAAACACCCAATCCCCTTCAAAAATGAGGAGCTAAACTCATTCTTTTTTCCTTAGACCATCTCCAATGGTGATTTCTAAAATTGAGTTCTTATCCTACTTGGTATCGTACTTTAAAGAGATTTCTATCATACTTGGAAGAGTTTCTACATAGAAGTTGTACACATACAAAAAATGCTCTCCAATGGTTCTCCATTTCTATCCTATGTGTCACATAGTAAAAGGACCAATTTAATGGTAATAATTGTCATGAGAGATAGGAGAATTTCTATGAGAGTTTCTACATGTAGAAACCCTCCTAGAAAGTTTCCATCCTACATCATTGCCACCTAGGATAGAAATGGTAATAGAAATCACCATTGGAAGAATTTTTTTCTAAAATGAATTTCTTCCATAGAAATAGGAAAGATAGAAACCCCATTGGAGATGGTCTTAAGGCCTGCAAGTTATCACTTCCATGCAAGTCAACTGTTAACACTGCCCCCCACCTGTGTAAAGATGCACCACACCCACGCTTCACTCTATACTGTATCGACAACAACTTTTCCCTCTCCGTATCACTTGCCTACAAACACTTCCATCCTCCCCTTTTTTTCTTAGCCAACTTCTCTTATTCTTATACTCCTTCATCTTCTCCTTTAGTCTGCTTCTTCACCTCCTCCTTGCTCACCTCAAGGCACCACCACACCACCAATGTTGCACACTGCCCGCGCGAGTGTGCCCAGAGCTGCGACAACAGCATCATCAACATTAAATGAAAGCCACCGTCGCCAGCCTGTTTTTGAGGCACCCTGGGCTTCTCGTCGCTGCCCTCACTCGCGTCGACAGTCAAGTCAACCATCCATTGCACCCGTCTATGGACGCGTGCGTTTCCATTGAGCGTACGACAACTGGCGTTCCAGGCACCACCATACGCCGAGCCATTGTGCGGCCACCCTGGCACCGGTTCACCACCGCCGTTGTCAGGCGCACCAGCCAGGCGAGGCCGACAATGCCACAAATATATGCGCATGCGCATATGGGAGAGAGCAGCAGCAGCTGCACGGAGCAACTGCCGCCAACCGTACGTCGCCTCACCACCACAATAGCCCCTCCATGCCCTTACCAACCACCCTGCTATGTCCCCATCATCCTCGATGCACGACATAGTCGAATCGTGCATTTGGCACGAAATCCCGTCGTGACGCACGCAAAATCGTATCCAGAATCATGTTTCGGGACAACAAATTTAGGCGTGTATTCTGGAATCTGACCGTTGGATCGTTGATCTCTTTCCTCTGTTGCAATCTTGGTATATAGCTCTCCCTCCACTTAAAGTTTTAGCCATTAATTCTATCGTTCACTATGTCAAAACTGACCACCAAGTTGCTCGAATAAATTACATTATTTTTGGACAGTTTTGAGGAGCCAACTTCGTGGATTTGTTCCTCTGCCATTGTAGCTCTATTTAATGTGCTACTAGCTTTTGTCATAGCAGGTATAACCACCTTCGTGTCATAAAAATTTCAGCTTCCTAGGATGTCGTTTGGTTGGTTGAAATCGAAGCCAAAGTCGGCCTCTCAAAACAATAATTTTTAATTTATAAAATTCTAATTTTGGACCCGGGACCCCGGATTCTAATTTCGACATCACCAGTGAACTCGTAGCATCGTTCTGGCATAAATTTATATATAATTTGCTAATTTTAGAGCAACGTGGCCCCGACACGCATTTCAGTGCAAATTGAGTCCTTTTGTCCGAGTCAACAGGTCATTTTGAGATCAGCTCATCGGAATCCAATTCTGGATATACCGTTGAATTTGTATCATCAACTTGAACTCATTAACATATAATTTGCTTCATTTAGAGGACTATGGCTCTGGCATGCATTTTCGTGCAAACCGGGTCCCAACGTCTGGGTCAACGAGCCATTTTGAGATCAGGTCATCGAAATCCAATTCTGGATATACCATTGAGTTCGTATCATCATTCTGTACTCGTGAAAATATAATTTTCTAGGTTTAGTGAACTAGTATCCTGGCACATTTTCGATGCAAATCGGGTCCAACGGCGGACATCGTTTTGACCCGAAATTATCGTTTTGCCCTTGTGTTCAAATTGGACTTATGGATAGGTTATTCCAGCTAATTTGACCATTATGGACACATTGATGATGTTTGTTTCATCATCCGACGATGTCTGTAGATTTTTCTTTATGTATCACCCTTAATTATAATTAATTCATATTCATGTTAGTATTTCGGAATTCGTACGTCGAAACTGAGATAAGTCGATTCCAGTGATCTCACATAGCTAAAATTGACTACGTGATTATGTGGATCATGAAGATAAGATTATTGACCTTACAATTGATTATCTTGTCTCGATTTGTGTGTCGTAGGTTTTGTTGCACGAATAACGACATACAAACTTGATATTTTAATAACCTACAACTTGCAATTCATATTGCTAGCAATAATTATTATAGAGATTAGTGTGACCTAGTTTTAGGCGATATAATTAACAAGTGTCTTAGATAACAAAGATAATAAGTGACTAGAAATGACCCAAGCTCCCTAGGTGGGAGTTATTAGTCATACGTGTACCTTAGTGTGTTATATATATTTGTTATGATTTAGGTTCATAGATATTTATATGGAGTGTGGTTCTCATGGATAGTAGGATAGTCCTTATTACTACAGTCTCAGCACAGTTTGGACAACTCCAGGCAAGTATATCTTGCCAACATGATTTACAATATCTACATGCTTATAGTTTTATTACTAGTCGATTTACACTGGATATATTGTACACGATTTTTTTCTGTTTATTATCAGTACACTGTCATGATTTTTCCTGCTGACACATAGACCTGATACATGAATTCGTACTGCATGGCATATAGGTGCCCCTACGATCTCTGGATGTTACTGATGTTGGATCTCCTGTGTACATATTTTAACTGGACTACTGGTCTTATGTTTTATTAGAGTCAGATTGGATGTGTCGTGGATATGACACTGACAGTAGCATCGGGTGGGGAGTACAGTTACTAGGCGAGAGGGTTACTTTGCATATATCACTATGTACTTATTATTATACATCCTTATTCGAGAGATTTTGTAACCGGAGTTACGTACCTCTCATATTTATCGTGTGATTCTATACCGGAGCAGCGATTATATTTATCAGGAGTCTCTATATCGGAGCTACGACTATATTTATCGGAAGTCTCTATATCGAAAAAATAACTATATTTATCGGGAGTCTCTACATCGGAGCTACGATCCTGCATTCCGGTGAGTCTCTATACCAGAGCTACGAATTTAATATTTGGCAAGCCCTTGCGTCGAAAGTTGTCATCAATTGCATATCACACAAACTATATAGTTTGCCTAGTATAGTGCCACTTAATCACCTATTTACTACCTCGATCACATGTCTAGCAACTGGATCGTATGTTACTACCCTCACCTGATATTTGTATTTCATATCGGCATATATATTATGTATCTTGCCACGTCCCGCTGAGGACCTGGTTTCCTTCCAGGTTAGCTGAGTAGGTTTGTAGAGCTCCTTGCTGGATTATTGTTGGTACTCATTTCCTCTCAGGTATTCACTCTTCGGAGTTGTATGTTTCATTTAATGCTATTTGTATTCTGCTTAGTAGACTAGCATTTATAGACTCATAATTATTCTTTTCGAGTCTATTCAAGCAAGTATGATTATTGGACTGCAGATTAGTATTTATATTTCCTTTCTCATGTTTCTGTTACTTGGATTGAGATATAGAGTTGATGTAGTGATAGTTGTACCTTTTCGAACAGCTTATACGTATTCTAGTCGGTATTCGGACCAGAGTCTGGTTGAATACGTAGCTGGCCAATGCCATGTGGCTCGGTCTCGCATATTTTGGGACTGGGATGTGATACCTATAGCCACCGTGTGAGAGCCCTCCGCCGCTATCAAACACGATTTACTCGTCGAAGTTGTCGAGCGCTGCCGTGCGACCGACTCCTTTCCACTACTGCTTCTCTTTTTTTCTTCCATGTCACCTCCCTGGTATCGTATCTTCTCTCCGACCACCTCCAGTGGCGAACCGA
This sequence comes from Iris pallida, assembly GCA_029216955.1. NCBI lineage: Eukaryota > Viridiplantae > Streptophyta > Magnoliopsida > Asparagales > Iridaceae > Iris > Iris pallida. The sequence goes on along the minus strand of JANAVB010036759.1, from coordinate 16,385 downwards.
ACGAGCCTATCACCATCAGCCATCGCTGTTGCCACCCTCTACGGTTGGGCCAACCACCATAGTACCTCGCCTCTACCCGCAACTCCACCAACAGACCATCACCACCTAGCTCCTCTAGCCGGTCTCTTTCCACCTCCACCCAGCTCTACTCATCCGCTGACCTCCCGCCATCTTCCCCGAGTGTCTCTACCGAGATCCTCTCTTCCGACCCATCGTCGTCTCTAAAAACCTTGCTGCTACCTTCTACCGTCACTGTTACTGGCCGAACAGTTACCTCGCTCCACGTAGCTCCTCCATTCCCCAACTAGCCAGGAGCAGCACCTCCATTGGCCACCGCTTCTGACCGGGCGCTGATCTCCTGATCTGATCGTGCCCTGCCACTGCTGTCACGTGGCCCTCTTTTCCTTGCCGAGCAGACCCTCGCGGTGGCCGCCGCCTTCACTATCCGCCACCGCCGTTCTCGATCTGGACGAGAGGGCCTCCACTACCGACCGGTGAGCCACTCCTCCTCCTCCTCCTCCTTCTTCTTCTTCTTCTTCTGCTTCTTTCTTTTTGCTAGAATTTTCTTGAGAGAGTATATTCTCTCACATAGGTGTGGGTTTGGAGGATCTTGGGTCGGGTATAGGTATAGGAAGTTCTGGAAGACTTAGATTCTTTATGAGATATATGTAGCGGATGATTTTGATGAGACATATGTATGAGTTGTAGTATTGTGGATATGGATTATCGGATTTGTCTTCGAAGGATTGGTCATGTATTATGTGCTCAAAGTGATAATGGATGTTATGATTGTATGTTAGCATGGTTTTGGTTTTTTTTTTTCTAGCTTCATGATTGAGCAAAAGATTGATTTTCATGGTAAATTGGTGACTATTGAGGTATAGACAGCTAACTACTGCCGATTCTGTGGTATAGGCTGGACGTATCCATGCATTCGTTCCCAATCATGCGGACATGGGTCGTGACACATTTTTATGGTAGCCCATGTAGGTCCATCTAATGGTGCTTAGGACTAGGGTACCATTGGGAGCCTGTAGAATAGAAATGCTCAATCATGACTTAGGAATTTTCAATTCTAATTATCTGCGTATTCCTTGTGATCATGTACTTAGGGATAGAGTACCGTTAGAATCTAGGAGTGAATATATTCCTTAAATTAGTTGCTTCCCTAAATATTTCTAAGTCATTTATTCTAGAATCTCATTATCTTCTTTCTCTTTCCAGAATGGCTAAAGGAAAAAGAGTGACTTAAAGACGTAATCTGGACGTTGCTGGTTCTGGAGGATCGTCTTCATCTCGTCCCATGACTTCTAAAGGGACCAAGACTCCTTCACCTCCTTCATCTCTTCCCACCCAAGAATCCATCTCGACCATTCCTATTCATGGGGAGTTGCCTATGAGTGGGGAGCGGATGTTTGAGATTTTCGTAGAAATGATGGAGTCACATAATATTCAGGCTGAAGTACAACGTGAACAGATAGCTATGATGATAGAAGGAATGGAGAATATTTAGTTATTAACCTTAGCAGCAATAAATAAAGTCGCAAGTCAGGATATTTCTACATCTATGGAATAAACTATTTTGGATTTTAAAAAAGTTGGTCCCTGAGGGTTTGTGGCATTGAAGGGATATTGTATGCTGATGAGTGGTTAGAGGACATAAAAAGGGATCTATGAGTTGCACAGCTTCCTGATGATTTGAAGATAGAAGCCATTGGACTCCAATTTTATGACCTAGCTAGAACTTAGTTAGGAATGAACCTAAGCTAGCAGCCCCTTATTTGACTTTAAGAAGTTTAGAAAGCAATTCAAGAAGAAATTCTTCCTAGCCATTGCCAAGGAGATGTTATAGAGAGAGATCAGTTTCAGAATCTAGATAAAGGGGCCTAACAATTGATGAGTATGCAGTCGAGTTTAGCAGGCTTCGTAGATTTACTGAGAACATGGTGAAAGATCCTAAAGATAGGGCTCGAAGGTTTTATTAGGGCTTAAATAAAGAGATTAGAATCCATGTCATAACTAATGGTGCCAAGACCTATGCTGATATAGTATTCATAGCTCAATGAGTAGAAGTTGATTCAGATCTGAAAACCAAGAGATATCGTTATAAAGACAAGGATCCTAATCCTGAATCGGCCAAGTGCCATCATGGTCAGCAGGCGACTTCTCATGATCAGGTTCTGATGCAACAATTGTTCCAAGAGCTAGCTTATATGCAGAAGCAGCATGAGGTTATTTATAATTTCTACGAGAAAACGGGACACAAGTGGAGTAAATGCAGAGTGATTTTGGATGCCTCCGTTATGTATCTGGTGATCATAAAGTCGGGGACTCTTAGCACAGAAGATTCTAGAATCTAGTGGGTGAGAAGGTAGATTCTCATAGAGTGATGGATTCATAATTCTATTAGTGACATTTCTGGATTTGTAGATAGAAGTATGATTTAGGAATAACGGTCGATTAGACTTTGTAGAAGTTGTAGTAGTGTGAGATGATTACCTTGTAGTTTCATTTTCTTTTCTATATATCCATCAGGTAATCATCATTTGATTTTCCTTACCTTCTAGTAGTCAATCCATTTTTTTATCCATGTAAACATCTGATTTTCAATAAAATCATATTTCAATTCTTCTCTAACCATGACTACATTTGGATTCTAATTTTTTTGAAACTAAGTTTCGATTCTACTTTTGATCATAACTAGATCCAGTAGCATGCCTCAGTATCGAAATACAGAGATGGACAAGACCAGCTATCCCGTAAGGTACGAAGACGTCATACGACGATCATGGTTGTTACTAGACTTGCGGGTACATACTACAATCAGGTCACCTAGGGTCTCATGGACCAACTATGTCTTAATCATTCAAGTAATAATCAACACTCAATGAGTATATAAGATAAAGCAGTAAGGCATCTCCGACGCCTCATCAAAATGATCATCATTACTAGCTTCATGAGATACTAGCTAGCTTGTAGAGTCAACAGTACACAACCATAGTCAGCTGCAGTCTGATTTAATTATAATTATTTAAGAGAAAACTAATGTCCAGAATAGTCGGCTAAATAGGTGCCGGTGGCTAAACACCAAGTACAAAATTGAAGATATCAGAGTGGTGGAGAAAACCCACTCGAGTCCTCCGACGACCATGCTTCTAGTATGCACCATCTTCAGAAAAGAAAGCTGGATCCTCGGACACTGCTACGAGATCTGGCCAAACAAAACCAACGGGGTCAGCCCCAAATAGCAAGTGCCACAAGGGAGCACTTATGAAAGAGACAAATCCAGAGTAACAATTAAGACCTGGCCAAGGATTATAGCTTATACCATATCATCGAGGCCATACGATGTCACGTCCCGATTCCGAAGAATCGATAGTCGTCCCCCGGGCGTGATACCATACGAGCCTAGGTTACGCTCGCACAAGGCACTTTCATAAGATTATCCGAAACACAACAGTAAAGAGAGTACACAGAGTAAATTGAACATAATGTATAGAAGAAACTTTTACTTTATTGATAATGAACATCATATTACAGATTCGATACAAAGGTGCCGCGCGGGCTTACAAACTGACTCCATTATAAAATGACCGTCGATGAGATAGTCATTTCATACATCGTACCCCTTTATACAACCAAAATATACAGACACCTTGAATAGAGAATAGTCGAGACATCTCTATTTGGACAATTGTAGGGTCTTCAAAAGAGATTGATCAAGTCTTCGCGTAAACGAGCGAAGCTTTAAAACACACGAGCGTCGCCTTCAGTCAGGTGGCACGCTCCTCATAATTTGTAGTACCTATGGAGAATGAGGATCAGTAAATTGCACATGTACTGATGAATGGCTGATTAATTTTCGAGCTCTTATTTGGTTCAAGAATTTAGGTGAAAACGTGTATCTTATTTTAGTAATCTTTCTAGCCATTCATAGTCAGTTTCATGCAAGTAGTTTGACGAAACATAAACAAGATAAATTACCCTAGAACTTACCGACGACAAAACGTGCTATGCAACATAAAGCTTACCATAATCCTCTCTGCCAATTTGTTAGCATTGTCTAGAAACACTATTTTGTAGAGGTCACTGGCATTAACTAGCCATTCTGGACATAGCCTGGTTAGACGAGATCCTTTCAACGCAAGTAGCAAGCTCCGTTGAAACTCCCTGAATTACCCATTGCTTAAACCCAGCTCGACTATACCTTGTTTTCCCCTAGGCCGAATCGGTCCTGTGGCCCTAGGTTACCATTCGAGAAAACATCGCCCTTGTGCACAAGTTGTCCATTACCGTGCTAGACTAAACTTAGTTATTCAAACATGGTCTAAAATTTCATAGAAAACTCAACTGAATTTGGCGTATACCGCCTTATCATTTGAAACATTTATTCGTAGCATCAGTCTTTGTTTAACACAGTTCTATAGAATATATGTGAAATATAAGCATGTAGCAGTTTTATAGCATGTGTACGTGAGAATTTGTGCAATAGTTCATTTAATATAACCATTTGTGTCGTTGCGGCTACAAATAGCATATTGATTCATAATGATGCTATCGATTGATTGAAGATAAGTGGGTCAAGGGGAGAAGGGTCAGCCACTCACCTAGATTTGCTTATGGTGAGAGAAAAGAAGACGATTGCATTAGATAGTGCCTACGCGATCACCCTTACAAGTCTGCCTTCAGATTCAGCTGATCAAAATCTACTACGTAGCTCGGATCGTGCACGTAGTTCTGCAACTGAGAGACATAAAAGACATCTTATACATCTGATAGTGCCGATGACAACGCAATCTGATAAGCTACTGGGGTGACTCACTTGAGTATCTCGAAGGAACCCACAAATCTTGGACTCAGCTTCCCTTTTGCTCCGAAACTAGTGACTCTACGCATCGATGTTACCTTCAGAAATAAGTAATCGCCTTCCAGGAACTTAAATAGTCTTTAATGCATTTCTACGTAGCTCTTTTGCCGACTTTGTGCTATCTTCAATCTCTCCCGTATCAGCTTAACTTTTTATACACTATGCTCCACCAGTTCTAGGTCGAGTATTTGTCGTTCCCCGACTTTATTCCAGCAAAAGGGTGATCTGTACTTCCGACCATACAAAGCTTCGTACGATGCCATTTGGATGCTGGACTGAAAGCTATTGTTATATACAAATTTGGCCAACGGTAGATGGACGTCACAGCTTGACTTTAAGTCAGTTGCACAGAGTCGTAACATGTCTTCGAGAATCTAGTTCACCCGCTCTGTTTGGCCATCGGTCTGAGGATGATAAGCTAAGCTAAACTTCAACTTGGTCCCTAATGTTGATTAAAGACTATACCAGAATCATGACACGAATCGCCTATCCCGATCTCAGACGATGGATACTGGGCCTCGTACAGCCGAACTATTTCATCAAGATAGATTAGAGAAAGGTGATCGATGCTCTAAGTGACTTTAATGGCAATAAAGTACGCTGACTTGGTTAATCAATCGACAACGTTCCAGACGACATTGTTCCCCCATGGCATCTTTGGCAGGCTAACAATAAAGTCCATAGTGATGATCCCACTTCCATTCTGGACTGGCAAGGCTCTGTATCTTTTCGTTTGGTCTCTAGTGCTCAACTTTAACCTACTGATAGGCTATATATTACGATACAAAGACTGCCACATATCTCTTCATGTTGTGCCACCAAAAGATAATACAAAGGTCTTTATACATCTTGGTGCTGTCAGGATACAAAAAATATTTTACATAATGTGCTTCCGATATTATCTCCTTTCTGAGTTCTGGATTATTTGGGACACATAGCCGACCATTCACACGCAATATTTTTGACTCGTCCTCTGCAAAGTCAGACGTCTTCCCTGTTGATATCAGCTTTTACATCTTCTCCTGATATGGATCATCCTTCTGAGCAGACTTAAACTTTTCCAATAGGCTCGGCTCTAGCCGCAGTTGCGCCAACTGTGCACCCACGAACCGAACTCATAGTTCTATGCCCATTCCCTCCAAGTCGCACATCAGTCTACTGTTGATGAATCGTATAGCTATGTATTTTCAACTCAGCACATCCGTCACAATATTTTCCTTGTCCGACGTGTAGTCGATCATCAAGTCGTAGTCCATGATTTGTTCCAGCCATCACCTCTACCATAAATTCAGCTCTTTCTGGGTGAAGAAATACTTGAGACTCTTGTGATCCGCATAAATTTTATACGCCACACCATAAATATAGTGATGTCAAAGATTCAACGTGAACACAATTGCGCTAAATCGAGTTCATGCATGGAATAGTTCTTCTTATGCGGCTTTAGCTGTCTAGAAGCAAAAGATATCACCTTATCCTACTGCATGATCATACACCCCGAGCCCTGGTTTGATGGATCGCTGAAGATTTGAAATCCCTCAGTCTGTTTAGTAAGAGCGAGTATCGGGGTCAAAACAAGCCGTTGTTTTAGCTCATTGAAGGAAGGTTTGATGTCGTCTGACCACTCGATCGCGACTCCCTTTTGGGTAAGACGAGTCAAGGATGATACAATCTTTGCAAAGTCTTTTATAAAGCGCCTATAGTATCCCGCCAAGCCGAGGAAGCTTCGAATTTCACTGACTGATATGGGCCGCTTCCAATCAACAACTGCTTCAACTTTTTTCGTATCAAGTGAAATACCTCCAGCAGAGATGATGTGCCCAAGGAATGACACATTGTTCAGCCATAACTCACATTTGGTTCTCTTCGCATACAACTGATTATCTCGAAGGGTGTGGAGTATGGTCCGTAGATGCTCTACGTGTTGTGTTCGATCCTTCGAGTAGACGAGGATGTCATCGATGAAGACGACTACTAATTTGTCGAGGAACGGACGGAACACCCGATTCATTAGATCCATGAAGGCCGTAGGGGCATTTGTAAGACCAAGGCATTACTAAGAACTCATAGTGGCCATAACGAGTGTGGAAGACAGACTTCGACACTCATCTGGCTTGACCATGAGTTGACGATCGAAGATCAATCTTCAAAAACACTCTAGCACCTTGGAGTTGATCAAACAAATCATCGATACAGGACAGGGGTTTTTGTTCCAGATGGTGGCTTTGTTCAATTTACGATAGTCGATGTAGAGGCACATCGATTCGTCCTTCTTCTTCACAAATAACACAGACACTCCCCATGGTGAGACACTAGGACGAATGAACCCTTTGTTGAGCAATTCCTGAAACTGTCCTTTGAGTTCTTTTAATTCTGTAGGAGCCATTCTGTATGAGGCCTTAGAAATTGGTTGGGTGTTGGAGAATGTGTCGATAGTGAACTCGATTTCTCGATCGGATGGCACATCGGGTAGCTCATCCAGGAACACTTCTGTGAATTCTACCACAATGTCAGTCTGATCCGCGTTTACACCATCCTGTCGCATGTCTCGAACGGACGCCAAGTAGCACTCGCATCCAGAATACATCATTCTCTAAGCAAAAATTGTCAAGATCACCATACAGGCCGTCGACGCTTCACCACATGAGTAGCAGAATTCGGGCTCCCCCGATAGATGTTAGGTGACCTTCTTTCCTGCATAGTCAATGGTGGCCGAGCAAACGTCGAGCCAATCCATCCCAGAATGATGTCGTAGTCCTTAAGGTCTAGAACTATCGCATCTAGAGTCATTTTTCTTCTGCCAATACATATGCAGCCGTCTCTATAGATAGTATTTATAGTTATTATGTGCCCGACGGGGTCTAACACTAAGGTTAAGGCATAGCGGTGCCATAGAATATTTGTATTCATCAACGAAATTCATCGCTATAAAACTATGCGTTGCACCTGAATCAAACGGTAAACGAGAAAGCTTATTATTGAAAATCAATATACTTGTCACGATTGTATCAGAGGAGAATGCCTCATCTCGAGTCATGGCGTAGACGCGCCCTTGTGCATTTGGGCGACGGTTTTGGCCATTCTGTTGTACGGGTTGGGGGGCTCAATTATCTGGATGGTGCTGCAACGGAGGCACAATTGGGTTTGGTCTTCTAATCGGACAATCAACACATATGTGGCCCTTGTTACCGTAGTTCCAGCATCCGCCTTCAGGTATCAGGCAGTTGTTAATAGTGTGACTGAGTCGGTGACATCGGGTGCAGGAGGGCATGGATAGGGGGCTTATGATTGTAGGTATGCACATTGTCGGCAACGGCTAGGAGATATTGGCACTCAAGGCGGAGAGCGTGATTTAGAGACTCGCACATCATCTTGTATTCTGAAACTGACACATAAGCAAAGATAGAGGGCCACAGACCCACTTCAAACCGTCGAGTGTGACTCTCCTCAGTAAGCAGAAGCTAATCGACAAACTTGGATAGCTTATTAAACTCCATCGCGTATTGCTGTACTGTCATGTTCCCTTGCTTCAACTACATAAATTTGTTTTTCTTTTCCTGACAAATGGCTGAAGGAAGATACTCGACTTCAAAGGCTTTGCGTAACGTGGCCCAAGAGATATGCTGTTTGGTTATCGCATCGGATCGCTCGTTTGTGCACGGCACACCAGTCATACCCGTTCAACCGGAGTTGAAGTTGAGCGCAAGCGACTTGCTTCAATTCTTCAATGTCGAGGAGTTCAAAATGGTCGTCTAGCTCTTCCATCCAGTCGATCGCAATCGGAGGGCCTTCGGTGCCTCTAAAGGAAGCACGATACGCTTTCTTGAATTCTGACACTTCGAAGTTGTAACTTATCGGTGCTGCAAGTGCAGGTGAGGGCTTGGGCACCTCCGGATCGGCTTCAATAGCTCGGCCGTAGGCTTAGTAACAGCGTGGCCCACCAGAAATAGAGAATGACGATCATCACAAAGTTATGTAAGAAGTGCAATACATAACCATATGCACTAAGTAACCATAAGCACTAAATAGGTATATATATATATATATATATATATATATATATATATATATATATATATATATATATATATTTTTTTTTTTTAGTGCTTATATATATATATAAGCACTAAAAATAAGAACTTATATTCCAACACATTTCATTAAATATGTATATACTAATATATGTTTAAATACAGTTTGAATATCAAAATAAAATTTCAGATTAGTATAATTCTAGGCTATTCGAAAAAAATGAATAAATAGATAAAATAAAATAAAATTTTTGATGGGGAATTACAACATTCCTGTAAGAGGTTATGATTATCAACTTTGTTAATGGTCCTAAAGGAATTGTGCCAAAATATTTGTTGACAATGAGTTCCAATTGAAATCACTGCTAGTATATTAAAACACCAGAGAAACATATATTATAGATGTCACGAAAGTTTCATAAACACAAAGTTTCACAAATCTCACAAAACATCATAGAATCATATGCCACACAAGTTTGATAACCAAGAGGTTGAACATGCCACACAAGTTTCATATCAATGAAGTCTCATGGTCTCAAAGTTTCGTAACCAGAATTACAATATCCAAAAAATATTAATACCAATAAAGTTTTCCATGAAGTCAACAAAGTTTAAAACATCCAAGATTATATTGAAATCAAAGAAACAATACTAGTTGGCCAAATTGTACAAACTGGTAAGCGTGATTTTGTTTCCGACGACTTTTTCTAATCTGTCAAAATTCTAGCTAATGCAGTTCCTTGTGCCCCGATGCAGTACATACTGGGTCGTTCCATATTTGAAATACAATATGGTTGTCGAACGACAACAACATTGAGCAACCTTCTTGACGAGTCAAAATTGGACTATACGGCTGCTGAGGAGGCCCTAAACCATCATCTGGTCGGGTTCGGCCAATAAGCATGTCTTCATCGGAGAAGGAAGAAGACGGAGGACTAGTAGGAGCCAGTGTCTTCGGACAGTAACTTGTCTCCGCAAGACTGGAAAAATATATTTTAGGATGCATGGATAAACAACTAGGAGTATAAAGACTGTCAGAAAAATCTATAATACTTATGCATAACAGGACTGTAGAATTTTCCTATAGTCCTATATATACTAGAGGACTGTATGAAAATTCTACAGTCCTGCATATAATGCTGGACTGTAGAATTTGCCTACAATCTTGTCAGTTTCCAGCCTAACTATAGGCAAACAAATTCTACAATCCGATTTTTCTAATCCCTAAATTAGATTTCGAGGGTTCGAAATAAATAAATAAATATCAACCTAAACTAGTTCTAAACTAGATTATCTAATTATTTTTGCCATGACCCTCTCCTAGATTTCTAGATACGAGTTGGACACGTCCAGCCTATGTTGTAGACACAATGTTGTTTGTCATGACAAAAGGTTATACGAATTTTTTGTATATTAAACGTAAAAAGAGTACAATTGATTCCTAAACAAGAGATCTAAGTAAAAAATTTCTGGAAAAGTGTGACGATAGAGATCGGGCACTGCAGCGACTCCTTTACTCCGTTGACAATCTGACGACGAGTTGAACTTGCTTTGGCTTTCTGGTGCTTGTGATTGAAACTCTAGGGTTGCCAATCAAGAGGGTACCGAAGTTAAAGATTTCGAAGCCTCTTTATCGAATGAAAACTCTTATTTATAGGGGAGCACATATGCGATGTGCATAAGGATTGTGCAGGAATGTTGTACGTAGAGATATGAGAGAATCTCAATGTTGCATGGTGGGAGCTGCTGCTGAGCTGACACGTGGCAGACGCTGGAATTCTCTTTTATCAAGATCTTTGGGAGAGTTATCAACAACAGAATAAATAACACGTGACGTGTGTTTATTGTTGATCGGATGAACCTAAGTAGATTCTGTTCCTGTCTCCGAGGTTAGATTTTGTTTTATCTTAGGGGGCCATTAATTTAAACAAACCGATATGACAGGGCTCTTATCAGCAGAATCGAACTTTGTTATATCTTAAGAGAAGTGGTTTAAACAAACCAATTCGGGTACTATCTGAAAAGATACCCATGGAACCATGCCACCTACGCTTCTGGCGAAGCTTCCATGTCACTGCGCTTCTGGGCTACAAGTAGACTGGTGATGGAGTCAATGCACTTTTAGAGAAACAATGCGACTGTACTTCGAGTGACGGAGTCACTGCACTTTTAGGATGACAAGTGGGCTTGTGCTTCAGGCGACGAAGTCACTGTGCTTTAGGACGACGAGTAGACTTGTGCTTTGGGCAACAGAGTTACTGTGCTTGAGAGCGAGCAGTGGACTTGTGCTTGAGGCGATGAAGTCACTGTGAGTAGTAGACTTGGTCTTGACGATGAACGAGTTAATGCACTTTTGGGTTATCGCCAGGGCGCTATGGAAGGAATGAGCTAGCTACGGTCCCGAGTCGAGGAGAGAGCGCAGTCAGTTGTCTGCGCTTCGGGGATGAAGGAACTAGTTTTGTTGAAGTCTTTTAAGAGCAATTAATGATTGCACTTTTGGTGGACGAGTCGGTCGTCCTCTTCTTTAATTACCGTCGTCATTTAGGGATATTCTAAGAAGTTAGTGACCTAGGATTCAGTCGAATTGAACCTATTAAGTGAGGTTCATTATGCTGAGTTTCAGGTTCATGTATTAATTCGGCAGCCTTAAACCGATGGCCACGTGGTGTGTGGGTTGGACCACATTCACCCTATATAAAGGAAAGATTTTCTGAAGGGTTGTGTCTTCTGTCTCTTAACATTCCCACCGTCATGCTCGATCCCGACTTAGCTTCGAACGGCCGTCGGCCTTGCACAAGTCGACTGTTGGTTGTGGATCCTTTCGTTTCAAGAAGCTGTATCCTTGTAGAAGAACTGCTACGGAGTTTTGAGATCCACTTGAGCATTTGGCGTAAGGAATTCGAACTTGAACAACATCTTGGACGTCTTCGAGGTTCGGGCTATAACTGTTTCATTAGCCATACTGGACTTCCTCCATGTCTGACTAGGAAGGGGCTTGCTCAACGAGGAAGTGATTCGCTCTGACGAGCTGCACGTCTGTAAAGATTAACCCTCTTGTAGAGCACCTGTGAAGATTAACCCCCTTGTAGTGAAGATTAACCCTCTTATAGATTTCTAGGTGCTTTAGTTCTTTTCATGATGAATCTGTAATAGATCCTTGTAGGCATGATTTAAATAAAGAAGCTCTTTTCTTGTAATCATAATGAATCTGTAATAGATCTTTGTAGGCATGATTTAATAAAGAACTCTTTATGAACTATGGTTTATGATCTTCTGTCTACACGTTTGGATGCCTGCACTTTTGTGAAGCCGGGTGTAGTGAAAACACTACCTGCGTTTTTGATGGCTCTGCGCTTTTTCATGCTTTTACAAGACCCCCTTCAAAGTGTTTTAAACTTGAGTTAAGCTCGGAATACTTTGAACAGAAGCATGACACGTATCCTTTGTAAGCGAATGCCCATCACGTCTATTGACAGGCTGTCGTCACGCTTAGACTTCGTCATTAAATGCCTTGAGCCGCTTCATGAAAGTTTGATCACAACTTCTTATTTCTAGGGAACGGTCATCATGACCTTAACTTTTCATTCCCACGACGTTCGAAGAGTTTCCTCGATCACAAAGCGTTTTGTCTTCTTTTGGTGACGTGTGTAGTGCCTCGTCCCGCTCAGTCAATCGGAGGAATCGAAATGCCAACGGCGTTCGGACTTAGCCTTGCAACGGCTACTCGGAGACATCGTTCGGTTGAGGCGACTGCTCGCTCAGGTGGGATAGTTTCAGTGAACTTGTCTCATCTTAGCCTTCACTTAATAAATCATATGTTTTCAACTTGCACAAGTAGGCTTGATAATAAAAGAGACGAATCCACATAGATAAGGGAATAATCTCGATGGATCGAATTGAGTTAGAATATGGTAAGGTCCAACGGTCGGCTTAGAGTTGGTACACGGCGTGCTTTGAAAATGACACTCGATCCTTCGTCCCGTGGCTTGGAAGAAGGAAAGTTGGTTGGATAGGCAAAGTTATGAACGTAGCCTAAGTCATAGGCGTCGCCCGCATAAATGCTTCATGAAGCATGCACGGTCCCATCGCCCAAGGCTTGGCATAGCCTTGGCTTGCCCCATGAGTTAAGTTGCGTTGCACGGCTTATGACATAAGTCTAGGCACCCAAATGACTTGGTCGTTCAGAAGTCGAACGCATGCGCGACACGTTTCCACAATGTGAGGCACGACGCAGCCTTTGCTCGTCGAGTCATTGTGCGTTTAAGTCAGGCAAGTTATGTTAGGCTATCAAGTAGTAGCAAGCACGATCCCACGAGTTCAACGGCTGGGTATAGCCACGAAGTCCTACGGTCTCAAAGCTAGTCATATGGAGTGCATGTTGGATAATAGTGTTGCACGGAATACAAGTCAGTTTAAGGTACGAGCCACACTTGTTTCAAATTGAGTTATAGAAAAAGGGGCTATCAAATAGTCATTCCTAAGTTGAGTAAAAAGGATATTGTATCAAGGAAGAAGGCTCGAGATCGTGGGTCATCGAGGGATCTCAAGGATAGAAGTCTTGAACTTGGTTTGAAAGAGAGGGTAAGACTGAAAAGAAGGATGACTGTGTGAGACGTCAGTTTGAGTCGAGTCTTACATGGCCATGGACAACTTGTCGACAAGGGCGATGTTTCCTCGAGCGGCAACCCGGGGCCACGGGACCTACTCGGCCTAGGAGGAAACAAGATATAGTCGTGCATAAGGTTTTAGCACGGGTTAAGCGGAGGCTTGCAACGGAGCTAGCTACTTGCGTTGAAAGGACCCCGATTAACAATGCTATACGTCGCAGGATAGCTTGTTATTCTAGTGGCTAAGTTCATATAGATGTCGGCAAAATAGCGGCTATCCGCGTGTATACCCTTGGATTGAGTCGAGTTGAATGTGTGTACAGTTAGAACACAAAGTTTGGGCCTAAGATTGGGTTTCAACATAGGCATCGTGCTTCGGCACGAGATGGCGCGTCGAGTCTTAAGTTGTTGGATAGAGTTGCATAAGTTGGCTTGAGTCGTTATAGTATAAGTCAGAAAATCGTCGTAAGGCAAAGTTGGTTGAGTGACACTAAGTTCACAAGTCTCGATTGGGTAAGTTGGTGACCAAGGTAGCAAGGGCCGCGAGGCGGCGATGTGGTTTAGTCTCACTGAAATGCGAGGCACGGCCTCAATATAGTTTTGTAGCATGGTAACATGGGAATGGAGTCTCATCGCATAGTTGCGTCTCTGATTTTAAGCCGTAAGGCAAACACAACTTGATAGGTTAACGTTGTCGGTACGAGAAGAGTCTAAAGGCAAGATATATGTTAACGTTGTTGTTGCAAGCACGGGATGGTCTAGAGACACAAAATAGGCCAAGGCGTCTGTCCTAAAACTGATCCTAAGACAAGAGTAGGAAGTTAATCATAAAAGGACTATGTTGCACAAAGTAAATCAAACGTGTTGGTTTTGTATGGGTGGGAGAGGAGCTCATTCCACCAGTACAGTTGAGTACTGACACCCACATAGTTTTCATGTGCAGGTACAGGTAGAAGCTCGTGGCACGGAGCTCGCTTGGATGCGTCGAGGCACGGAGTTCCTTGGCGATTCGAAGCGTGTGGCCGCATGGAGTCAAGACTTATACGGGACATAATGTATGGACGTTGCCTTTCGAAGCTTCCGCTGGCTCAAGCATTGTATCGAGAGATGAGAGAGAGCATAGTGAACTTGTAATGTGAGAAAAGTGAGCTCGAGAGACTTGTAATCTTGGCCTTGCGCCCTTTGTAATCTTTGTTTCAATATCAATAAAGAGCTTCTTTGAATAACTTGTGTTTTGATTCTAAATTTCCGCTACTATTATTCAATGTCTCTGCTTGGGACTTCTGTGCGACGACCCCGTCGCAGCCGCTGTAATCGGCCGTTATGGAACCCGCCTTACACGAGCGCAATCTAGGCTCGTGCGGCATCACGCCTTAGCGAGGACGACCGCTCCTACGGGAGCGGGGCGTGACAACGTGGCCATACCCTATAAGTAGGGTCTGTTAGGAGGAAGACAAGCTTTCTGGCTTTTTTTCTTCTCACGGATTCTGCCATGGCTCCTAAGAAATCAAGAACTCCGGAAGCTCCTGCGACGAGCTCCAAGAAGGCCAGCGGGGCAGAGACTAGCTCTAGACCGACCGCCGTGAGTAGGAGACAGACGATAACGTCTTCGGCGAGACAAGCTGGAGAGGCCACAACGAGCACTCGATAGGCCAGAAGGAAGCAACTGGCCTCCGAAGCCTTCGTTGCTGAGCAAGCTCCTAACGTAGGAGTCTCAGTGCAGGGAGACATGCGGCCGTCTGTTGCCAGTAGGTGTCTGATCAACATTTGGCTTTCTTGGTTTGTTGATGCATATGAGCATCGACTCTTAGGAGCGTCGTCTCGAAGATATGCTGATGCCTTTTTTTGCTTATGTGCATGGGCGTCATTCTTTGGAACGATGTTCCGAAGGTATGCTGAGGCTTTATTAATCTGACGCGTAGAGTTGTTACTTTGTACAAAGTAATGACCCTCCGTGCCGAGATTTTGCGCAGCCAGTGTTTCTGCGCAGTGCTTTCGACAAAGTATCTGTACGAATATTTTTCGGCTGACTGTGCGGATGGACGCTGGCGCAATGCTTTTGTTTCTGCAAAATATTTTGCATATTTCTGACATACTTGTTCATGTACAGTTCCTGGGTCCGCGTCTCTCTTCGGGGACATCCTTTTGAACTCGGCAGTTTGTGCCTCGATCATAAACATTGACAAGGTGCTTATCACTCCCGTTCGACAGCTGATCGCCCAAGGTCAACCGAAAAGGGCGACTAGTCATGATACGGGATCAACAGCCCGTATACTTTTGCCGTATGATGGACCGGGGTAAGTTGTCTCCCCCCTCTGATCCTATTAAGATGCTGAAACCTTCGTTTCTTTTTGGTGATCAGCTGGTCTTGGAAAATACCAAGCTCCTGGAGATAAAAGAAAATTGGTATTTTGAAGAATGATGGTATCTCCTGTACATTCCGTCGATCTCGCCGAAGATGCGGTGGTTAAGTGGTGGTGGTGGTGATGATGCTGGTGGTGGTGTGATGTATGGTGGCGGTGGTGATGGACATGGAGGTGGCTAGAGGCGAAGGAGCTGGTGTTGGTGAGGAGAGAACAGAAAAATGGCGAGGCAGGGCAAAGTTTGCCAGAGATCGGCGGTAGGCGGTGGAGCACGGTGGTCTGCCATGCAGCTCAGTCGAACAGGACGGAGGAGCTAGCAGCAGAGAGAGTGAGAGTGAATTTATTTGTGTAATAAAATATTGGGAAGTCTCAATATTTTAAGAAGGGTTGGAGTGCTCCACAAGCCATGATGGCACAATTGTAATTGGTAGTAGATTTTGGGGCATAGTGGAAAAGTCTAACTAACCATAACTTACCACTAACTAATCATTAGCTAATTACTAACTAATCCATTAATTAG